>CM077180.1:33736163-33758663 GCA_039654105.1 Coreius guichenoti | reverse complement strand
TGGAGTTACATTTATGGCATATATGGATTATATGTAGTTTTGTTGTAAAATAAAATTGTGAATAAAAAAATTAATAAAAAAGCTAAATTCTTATATTTTTATTAAGGAAATACTATTATATTGTATATATAATATTGTATTATATCGTCGCTGTTGGACGGAAAACTCGTATCTCCAAAAACGCTACTTATTTTTAGGAAAAAACACTGCATTGTCAAAGTTGATATTGTGGCTTTATATATGGTCAGACACTTGCATGTGTCATTAGATTATTAATATTTTACCCAAATCAAGCTCAAATGGAGTTATGAGGAGAATGTTGTGCGTTTACAGGTTATTATAACTTACAGGTTATTACGTTTACTGTAGCTATGTGGGCGCTCCGTTTTTTTTCTGCCAAAATTTCATGTTATTAAAAATAAAGTGCTACGCACAGGCTATTTAAGACTATTAACTATAATTCGTCGACAAATGCTCCGCTAAATACTAAGACGCTCCTCAAATACATAAAACATTAGCCTTTTATGTAGTGTTTCTAGAGTAAAGAAAACACTGTACTTATTCAAATAACCAGTTCTTTATTTACCCTTGCATTGCAAACAAGCAAAGATGGTCAAAACTGCATGAGGCACTTCATTCACGATATATTTATGAAGCTTTGAGGGGTGTCCATTCAATGTCATATTAAGATAATAATTTTGGTTCAGTTTTCTTTATTTGGTCCAGTTTTATTTTGCGATAATGACCGGCTGGTTGTACATTCTCATATTCCAAAAATTGCTTTTAGCTCCATATTCTGCATCATTGAAACACAAGCTTGCGTCATTCAAACTTTCAGAAACTGTTAAAAAGGCTCCCTGAGAGTTGTTTTGGTGCTGAGATTTCTTTCATTTTTATCATGTCCTCATCATCTTCTGTCTGTCCATCACTGCGGTGTCCTCTCCTCCCCCACCATGTCTAACAGTCTCTTGCTCTTTAAACTCTACCCCGCTATAAAAGTGTGATGAGCACCTTTGAATCTCTCTCTCTCTTCCTCGGAGAGCTTAAACTGTCCAATAGGGAGAGTGATAGTATGACATTTAGCCTAGTGGTACGTCAGAAATGTCGGGGCACGGCTCCATTAACTCCCACCCAAACCTGGGCTGAACTCTGATCTCCAACGCAAGGTGCAGGGAGATACAGCTTGCCATGTACTGTCACTGAGAAACAAGGGGTGTTTCAGACAAGTTTAGGAGACTTTTTGTGAGGTTAAAAGATTGAATCCACATAAACGCATGTTAGACCAACGATATTTCCCCATTCCCCCATTAGTCTAATAGAATGTGAACAATTCCATACAGAACATTGTTGCTGATTTGATAAAGGTTTGAGAGTTACCAGCATGCATTGCGGCATGAATAAATTATGCGATTACTAGGGCTGGGCAGACACAAATTTCACGATTCAGTTAAATTTACAAGCTTGCAATTCGATTTCGATTTGATATCAGATTAATTGGGGCCTATCAGGTACAGTACATGGCAGTATATCCTCAAGGAAAAAAATATTTCTCAACTATTGCTGTAAACTGCACAGGGAACCCCACTTGGTACATTTGTAGGCTACTTGCATTTAAATTACACATAAGAAAATGTTTATAATAATAACGTTATAATTATACATTTGTAATTACATAATTATGTTTCTACTTATTTTTTAGAAATATAAAAATTTAAATGGTGACTCATAAAAACATGACAGATTTAAGAGCAGGTTAAGGTTAAAGATACAATGAATATACAATGTATATACCTGTATTTAGCAAAATGCTCTCTCTAGAGTTCATTTTTCTAGCTGACTAACAAGTTTTGAATGGCTTTTCTGAGGTAAATATTACATGATGTGACATTGTTTACAAGCTGTTTTATTGACGTCTTTTGGCGGTTGAAACTGATTTAGCGACGGACATGATACAGATTTCAGTAAGTTGTACTTTATCTTTCAACATACCTTCTGATGTTCATTCAAGTTTTTTTTGTGCTGGAACTAGTAGTAAAGTGAAAGAGATGATCGGTTCACGTGCGCTTTATGCTGCCGATTTGCTTGATCTGACAGCAAGTTGTCATGCCACATTAAAGAGCACCAAAACAGTATTTATTGTTTGAAATTTCTTTCATCAACTGAAAACAGCATAGACTGAAAGATTGATTCTGGGGTTTTAAGAATCGATATCGGTTCTTCAAAATGAGAATCGATTAAAGTTGAGAAATCAATATTTTTAACCCAGCCCTAATGGTTACTGTTATATGATTATTGTTTTGCTTCTATTTGTACTGATATTATTGATTTTGTCACTTAATGGTACTTGATTGTTGTGTGGTGAGGTTAGGAACTCATCTTTTTACGTTGATTGTCATCATTATTGAGGTTTGCATTGTGAGATCTGTGTGCAGTAATAGTCCCTATACATCTATTGCCTATGTATATTTGCTGTTTTTATTAGAGTTCTCTTTATATTAAATGTCATATAAAGCAATATAAAAAGAATACAATAATGACTGATGTAAAAATTCAACCTGAAATGAATGCAAGTACCTCCTTAGAGCTGGATTCAAAGTGTGGTTTTTAAACAAAGAATTCATGCTACTAAGATCCTTGCCCCCCTGTTGTGGCTGTTAAAACATCAACAGAGACAACTGTTAAACCAGGTCCAATGAGGCCACAGCGAGACATCTGGAGGAACGGGCGATGAATATAAATGTTTGCGTCAGAGCTTAGACCCTGAGCAGGACGACACTGCTCTCCCAGTGCCGGTGTTGTCTTAATTAAAGTGGGGATGATGTAGCCGCCGCCCCCTCCTGTCAACTCACCTCCTCTCTGGCCCTTCCTCCACCTCCCATGTGGCTCGTGACACCCCGAGAAACATCATTATCTGTGACTTGGGCTGCTTCTTTTGTTTGGCTAAGGCAACAGGAGTCCTACTTTCACTAATGACCTTTTTTTTTTTTTTTTAATCGTTTTCTTTTGTCTCTTTCTTTTATTTATTTATTTCTTCTTTTCTTACAGAATTTAAACATCAAAAGTCTGGGGGGAAAAAAGTTCCCTATGGAAGGAGGCAAAGTGCACTGTTGGCACGACAGCAAACTCTTACCATGACCAATATGTTTACAACATATTCATTTGTATGTAGTTGAGTGGTCAGTAGATTAGAATAATGAATCACAATTAATCAACCAATTTTGTCGGCATTATAATAATGAAATTCTGAATTTGTTGAAATTAAAATAAGTAAATGTGTTAACTGAGTAAAATGAATTTAATTACGTAAAATATTCATATACAGTATTATACTGTGTGTGTGTGTGTATATATATGTGTGTTTATTATTGTTATTTTCATTGTTGTTGTTCTGTGTGTGCAAGTGTATAAGTCTAAATGTATGAGAGTCGTGCCTATATTGTAATCTTGCTGGAGGTGAGATCAATCGAGAGTCTGTAAATCTCTTCGATCATTTCAGCCTTAAGCAGGTCAGAGGCTAATCCATACACACTCCTATCAAGGCCAAACAATGCCTCTAGGGACTGAAGATAGAAACACGAAGATGATGAAAAGAAAGAAAGACATCCAAATTATGATACCATGCCTTCAAATAAACCAAACCCTTCTCATCTGTTCAGCATGATGCCTCTTACAGTCCTTTGTATTCTCCAGCTTTGATAACATCATTTGATCTCAAACGTTCAGGGCTGTCAATCATTCCAAAACCAGAGATGTTGGAAATGGATTATGCTTGCATTGAGAGAGGACAACAGGACGGTCCAGGGATGATGTGAACATTGGAAGTGGAATGATCCTATGGAGCTATACTTTGAAATGGCAGGAAACTGGGACATTTAAGTATCATATGGAAACATCTGGTCTGAGGAAATCCCACCACTGCCACCAGAATAAACATAAACATACATAGAAACACTTCAGTTCTCATCCTAGTTCCTCTCTCAGAGACTGGTAGGAAAGGATGGTCCATGCCAACTACCTTCCTGTGCTGCTCCCTCATGACATTCCCGGTCAATGAGATGATGGCTCATACAGGGCAGAGGCAGCTTAAACTCCCGTCTGAAATAATATTTTCTTATCTGATAACCCTGAATATACAACAAAGCAAGCCATTCTTGATATCTTTGGACTGCACAGCGTTTTTATGAAAATACAAAGACATGTATGGAATGTGGACAGACATTCAGCTGTCATGCCATTAAGGAGTAACATGCTCTATTTAATCTGACTTGCATTTGAAATACCCATTAATATCAACTCTTGTTGTTTAGTTGACTTATATGTTGTATAACTTCTAGATATGCACAATACATCGGCCAACGTTGGATGATATTGGATATTTATTTGTGCATGCATTTAGATTAGCTTTGTGTCATTGCTTACATTTTATTTTTAAAACCAGTAAATTAAAAACACTGATAAACTAAATCTTTATCAAATCTAAGAATGAATATTAATTTTTCATACTGTACATTATATTGTTGTGATGCCTAAATTCAGTATCATTTTAAAGCAAATGATTTATTTATTTTGTATGGACCGGATAGTGTTTTTAGATTAAGTGACGCCACTGTAAAAAAATATTTTCATGATTCGTTATCACAACTTTTTATCTTTTGTCAAATCAACTTAGATAACTAATGTGGTGCAGATAACATAATATTTTTAGTTTCTATTTATTAACTCAATTTTTTAATTTCAATGATCTCAAAATGTTAAGGCAACCAGGTAACTTACTTTTTTAAGTTAAACCAACAATATTGTTTTAGTGTGGCAGCAGTCATTAATTTTCAACCAGAATTGGCAACATGAGTGACAATGTTGAGTAGAGTTTAACTTTATGCAAATTATCCATTTGAGTAAGATTGCCTACTAGCAACCTGTAGTACAACAATGCCCCATTAGTGAATGAAATTCTATCATAGTTCCCCTTGCGTGAATAAGGAACACTGCCCCAGCACGGTTCAACATTCTTCTAATTGGCACTTATGCTTGGTTGGCTGAGTGGCACCACAGTGTTGGACATGGCTGATGCCAGGTCTGCACTGCCCTGTTGTCAGCTATGGTGCTGTAAAGGGCAGCTCGCACATTAGTGTGGAACCAAGAGCACTGTGTCGTTTTGCATCAGTCACATCAGCCTGGTCGTTGAGGTGAAAGGAAACGTTCTGTCTTTAGATTTGTTTGCTTGGCCGTCAGCCCACTTATTAGCAGAGAAAAAGCCCCAAGGATTGCCCCAATTATTATATTATAGTCAGTCCTCATGCATGATGTATACCAAAGGTCAACGAAATAAGACAAAACTGAGTGTTCGCTCTGCTCATTGTTTTTATAATTAATACAAATTTATATTATACTTCAATATTAGTGGAGAAAAGAAAATCTTACTTGAGTGCTTCTCTTTTGTTGCATTAACAATTGTATGAATGACTTGTCTCAAATTGTTTCAATTTGCATAATTATCAGACCCCATTCGACAGTCGTTGTTGGCATAATGCCTTTGTGTTTACACATCAGGTGGAACGAGTAATGAATTCATCTTGAGCAGTCTTAAATACACCCAAATCAGCATTTACACACAGCAGCACTATAGGACAGCCCCCTTATGAATATTCAATGAGGCGGTGCTTAATATGCATGAGTGGGTGTGCATAAGTAGTAGAGGGTTGCCGGTATAAGCAGACAGATCCAGAGAGGGGGACTGACTCAGACCTTCATGCACACACTCATACTGAATGATAATGCATGCTGGGGACCTTGTGCAAATCTTACAGAATAAAGGAAGTTAGAAACACTGACGTAGAAGGAGGAAGAGAAAAGATTAGGTGTATGGTCAAGAGGGCAGCCACATGTGACAGAGCAAGAGAGAGAGAGAGACAGAGGGAGGGAGCGCACTGAGTTCCTGCTCTCCTCCAAGAGAAAAACTAGATGGTCTGATCTGTCCATGATGGGGTGCAGAGTCTGTACTCTACAGAAGCCTCAAGAGCAATACAAACTCCTGTATGAAGTATGCCAGGTAACTGATCTCTTTTTTTTCTCACAGAAAGTTGTTCGTTGGAATTAATCTCAATGATTTTATGAATAATGTATGATAACTTCAAGGTGGAGCCGTGCATGAATCTTAGTGGACCTTTATTTCATGGTCATGTCGAGTTGTTTTTGATTTATCAATCATTTTTAATAATATACAAACATTTTTAGTTGTATTATTTAAAAAAACATCTGTTGTAATGCTTTTGCATATCATATTTATGAAAGTATTTTCTGACAGAATGCTATTTTTGGAGAGTGATGTTGTGGCACTGTGTAGTCCATATTCTTGAGTTATGTGACTTTGGTTAGGATAGCATATTGAGTGTGACAGACAGTTTATGTTACAGGGTTGATGTGTGGACTCAGTCCATGTTCTCTATTTAGAGCAGCTAACTTTTCCATTCTAGGGGTGATTGTCACTGTTGTATGTGAATCGCTGACCATCTATTTGGCATGGTTAGATTTGAGCCAAATGCAAAAATCTGTTTGGTGTAATAAGTTCTGAAGCTACACTGGTGGTTTGTAGAAAGTGGGTTATTGACACACACATGTATTGACATATATATATATATAATTATTTGTCAGTTTGTTTGACATGCATTTTGGTTTCTATTCATCAGATATTCTTGGACTTGTGCCATGTCATGCAGCATGTATGAACTGTGTCCTTGTGAGCAGTGTGTTACTGTTTGTCATTGTTGTCAGCTCTGATTTAATTTCCTCTGGGTTTTGTGATCCTGACGCTTACAGCTTTAGACACAATATCGCCGGGAGGCTGTAGATAAAATCCAGTAGGGGGCCTCTGAGAACACGGCAAGAACACATGCTTATACTTATGTAAATGTGCACCCATAAACACATTATCACAGAAATTGACAGTTATCAACAAATTGTAACCTGAATTATATGTTCCAGAGTGGGGGTTTCTTGTTGATTTAAAAAGCTCACACAAACTAAAACATGTTAATGTATTCAATTCCTGATAAAAAGAACCCTGGAATCGGTATTTCTTGTGGATTTCAGGCGTGAAAGCATCCAGGAAGATTGTACAACCACATTGTTAGCACTCTCTTGCCTACTAAGGGATGCATACTTGGTGTTTGTATGGTGTGTGTGTGGAGGGTGCTTTCAGTAAATCTAATGAGTGGCCACTTCGTCTTCTCCTTTCACTATATTCCACAGTGGCTGTTTCTCTGCATTAGCTGTTGATGACAGAGCAGTCACTATTGTGAAAGACTCCGCTTTGATCGTACAGACTGTGTGTGAAAGCGGGACTAAAAGCTTTCTCTCCTGCTAAGGGCCGAGGGAATATATATGTGTATTTGTGTGTGCACTACAACAATAAATGGTCTCTGTTTGTTAACAACCCAACAGCCGATGTTGGGCTTCAAAGGAAGCGTCAGCCTTTTCAAATCACTCCCTCATGTTGAAAAAAGACCCCTGAATGAAACAAGAAAAGAGACAAAGACATATAGGGCCTATCATATGAGCTCTTTATTTGACCCACTCCTCCATTCGACTGCATCTGTCATCCTGCTGTCAATTACTTTTGATTGACAGGCTGTTAGTAAAGGGAACCATGCTGGCTTCACTATTGGCACTTTTATTTTGCCTGTTACTCGAAGCCGGATCTTTACATGCCTGAGAAAAGATTTGTCAGACAAAGATGCTAATTCATGTTTAACATCAAATGGCGTTCATCACACCTCACATGATATTGATATGTCATCTGAGAAGCTTTGATATTGCTGTTTTCTGTGCTGGTTGCAGATGATGTAGCTGTTTTTGCTGTTTTTGGTAATACGTCAAAAAGAGACACCATTTTTCTGTGCTGAATGAGACACTGTGACATTGCTAAAATTAGGCATGAGCTGTTTTACCATTTTTTTATAGCATGTTTGATAACCGTTGTGCAGAACCGATTAATAATTGTTGTTTTTACAACAATAATAAATGTTATACAACAGCAAAAAATATGCATTATGAGTATGTATAATGATGATAATGATATAAAAAAAAATCTATTTTTAAAAAACTTATCATTTTTATTTTATTATTATTATTATTATTATTATTATTATTATTATTATCATTATTATTTTTTTAGATTATCAGTTTTTAACCTAGAAATAACTTTGAAATTTCACATTCTTTTCTAGAAATAAACTAAAAAAGGTCATGGCAAATCATGTAACTTGTTCAGAAAGTGCACCAACCACAAACAGCATGACATCATTAAATTGCATATATTCTGTATGTTATGGTATTGTATATTATTGTATGTATATACATGCAGAATAGTATGCCTAAATAGGTAAAATGATAAAATCAGCAATCGTGATGGGAAAGTATATTGTTCGTGTATACCGCAAATTTAGATACCACAGTCAGATAATGGGGTCTTTGTGATGTCCGATCGGTCCATCTCACACAGACAGTAGGTGCCTGGAGAAGTACGCGGCAGAGGGGGTTGTTGATTCGTGGGGTAATGTTGAGAGTGCTTTTGGCTGGCGTCGGGGTCACTCACAAATAAGGCCTATGAGTGGCGGCAGGATGTCGCTGGGCTTTAATGAATAGAGTGAAAGACTCGTTTGAAGTGTGAAAGCGATCTGTTGACTCATCCTTTCCCAGGCGCCCGCTTACCCATGTGTCCAGCTGGACTATGCTGACCTCTCTAAGCATGTGTGTAAACACACGTGCGTTGTAGATTGTGACATGGAATTGCGTTATTGCAATGGATTGATATTGGTCTTGGGGATTTAAACAGCTTTTCTGAAAATTAGACGTTATTGGGGAGATCTGGAGATTTGTCAGAATGTGTATGGTTCATTGGATGGCATATACAGGAGATCAGGCTTCTGACTGGGCCCATCCCCAGATAATACACACAGATCCTCTTTATTAGGGTGTCTGGCACTCTCTCTCTCGCTCTCTCGCTCTCTCGCTCTCTCTCCTGCTATCTCACTCTCTTTTAGAGCTCCCCAGAGGCTGATACAGAGGGATGCCTCCTCCTCACATTAACACACACTCACAGAGAGATTCATGGACACACAGAAATGTTTTCACAGGCCATGTGCTCCAGGACACAATACATAAACTAATCTAAAATTAACACATTTAATCATGCTGTTCGAGCCTTTCAAGCATTAAGTCTAAGTGCAAATATTGACATGTGATTAATTTGATTCTTTGATCAATTGGGAGCCCTAAATTTACTGTTTCTTTTCTAATTAAAGTGCCGTTTATTATTGAAAAACTCTTGAGTTGGACATGGTGAAAGTAATAAGTTCAGTGAGAAAGTCAAGATCCGCTTCAAACTGATAACACTGAGTTTTTGTGAGACTGATTTGTGAGTCTTTTCGACTAATTCGTTCAAAAGAATCAGTTAATGAGAGTACTTGTATTTGTGAATCAGAACACACTGATTGCTGTATGCTTACTGTTATTTTTGTCTATTTATGGTCTTTGTAGTATGTCATGTTTCACCACTGAATAGTGCAATGAAGGAACCACTGTCAGTATTTTATGATATTCTCTTTTTTTTGTTTGTGGTTAGTAAGCTTTTTTTAAAGGAAATTAATACTTTTATTCAGCAAGGACACATTGACAGAAAAGACATTTGTAATGTTCTATTTCAAATAATTGCTGTTCTTTTGAACTTTCCGTTCATCAAAGAATCCTGAAAAAAAGTATCACGGTTTCCACAAAAATATTAAGCAGGAAAAAGAAAAGTAAGGCGAGACACTACAGGCAAAAACAATTTTGAGATTTTGGGCTATTTGGCATTTCAAGTGTTGTTTCAAACTAGTGGAATTTTTTTTTCCAAAATACACTATTAAGTGTCGCTTTTATTGCACTTTATCTATTTGCATATGTAGATTTCAATTACAATACATATCTTTTAAAGGCCGCTTTCTCAAAATGAGTTTTTTCTTCTGCACTGAGTCAGAAATCTCCACTTCAGTAGCACTTACATACACCAAACTTTACAGTTTTATTCCTGTCTATTTTCTGAAGGTTTCTACAGAGCGGTTTGTTTATATATAATTTGTCTGATTTTAGACATTTTATTCCTAAAAAAAATTCTGCAAAAATATGTGCACCTTTTTTTCTGGCTGTTTGCAGATTTATGGAGTGATAAGAGGAGATATCTAAATCCCCTTTGCAAAAACCTTTAACTCTAATATGTCAATAAAACAAAACGTTTGAACCCGGCAACCTTTGAACCCGTTTGAATGGTAGCGTGCTTATAGTGGCAAGCATTCATCATGTAAGAGCGGCTTAGCTTCCACTGTGCTTTTGTGTTGTATTCTGGCAACATTTGCCAAAATTCTGTGTTAAAAAAACAGAGGTTCAGTTGGCCTATTGATTTCAGTGTAGCGGCCCCATTTAACAAAACCGCTCACAGGAAAAGAGAATTAGTCCCTGTGAAGCTACAGGTCGAGAGAAGGTTATTTTCCCCTTCAGTTAAGATAATTAGACGAGAGAAAAAACTGCGAGCTTGCCACGCCATCCCAGAGTAAACTTGATCTCTCTTTTACTTTGCTGAACTCTGTGCTTCAAACAGGAAAGGTATGCACCATGTGGAGATCTAGTCTCCTTTGTCCCTGATGGGCCCATGTTGGCCCATCATGTTGGTGGAGACTGTGTTTGACAGCCCCGTGGCTCCTAATCTCCCTAGAAGTGGCCTGTAATGGCCATGGCGCCTGTCTGCACCTTGTGTAAGACCTTCATTTTAATTAAAGTATCAGAACAGTCAGGCTGTTGAAGCTCTGACTCAGATTAGATTTGTACTGAATAAATTCTAGCTAATGCGTTTTGCTAGTAGCTTTACACACTTTGGCAGTCTTTTTACAATCTTCAAACCATTCGCAGAAATGAAATGTCCCACAAAGCAAGGCACGTTTATTTGCATAGCACATTTCATACACAATAGTAATTCAAAGTGCTCTACATAAAAAGGAATTAAAAATAATCATAACGGATTAAGAAATAAAATCAACAATCAAAAAATCAAAAAAAGATAAAAATAAGATTCTGATCAAATGTATTTAAAATATAATTAAAAACCAATAAGAAGAAAAAAGACAACTCTATGCAGAAAAATCTCTAAGAAAAAATGGAAATAACATCACAACATTTATTTCCATCAAGAGGTGCATCAATTTTTGGTCAAGATCTTGTATTTACAATGCAAGAGTCAAGCACTCTGTAAAGTCTCATCCAGCACATCCCAAAGACTTCCATGTGTGAAAATGATTCTTCATGCTCCCTCCCAACCATTCTTTCACAATTTGAGCCTGATGAATCTTGACATTGGCGCCCTGGAATATGCCATGATGTGTCTTCCTACATGGTTGTTTAAGAAATGAAAAGCTACACACTCCATCAATTAGGGTTAGAAGAACTGTTGCCAAACATTTAACATGCTGGAAACATAATAATCACTGCAATAATGATCCAATCATAGACAATTAAGCATTTGCCTATGTAAATCCAAACAGCAACATTTTTTTTTTGGCTGGGCAGTATATATTATAATATTATGTAGTGTTAAAATTATATGTAGTATATTGATGCCAAATAATATTGGTTTATCGTCATTGTGATATATATAGTAATTATTAATAAATGTGTCCATCCATCCATCCATCCATCCATCCATCCATCCATCCATCCATCCATCCATCCATCCATCCATCCATCCATCCATCCATCCATCCATCCATCCATCCATCCATCCATCCATCCATCCATCCATCCATCCATCCATCCATCCATCCATCCATCCATCCATCCATCCATCCATCCATCCATCCATCCATCCAAATTCTGGTACAAAGTATTTACTGCACATATTTTTATATGTTTGTGTCATTTAGTTGCATCGTCTTTTCCAAACTGCTTCCACTATCACAATCCTTCCCGGTATCCCCACTTCCTCCTAATTAGTCTTTACAGCGATAGGATAGAAAAACAAAACGGTTCGCTCGTTGCTGTGGGGAAATCGACTGAGTGTAGTCTAGTTAGCTTAATCAGGGATAGGTCCTCCCCACAGCGCCTCCGCAGCTGCTTCACACTGTAGCAGGTGGCCAGCAGCCATTCGGGAGAGTCTGCAGGCTTACACACTAACACTTTCTTCCGCTGGCAGTGATGGGTAGACAAAGCATGGACAGAACATGACAAAGACATACACAGAGTGACACGATGCAGATGGAATGAGACAAATGGGCAGATGAAATACAGACATAGCATGACGATATTGACATGTAATTGACAGTGCTGTAGACACAATATTGATTTACCATAGCAAAGTAAAGACTGTTTAACATGAACTGTTTAAGCACAGACCCAGTTTGACTAAACATGTCAAGGTACAGACAAAACATATTCAGCATGAAGAAGCATAAGTTCTGTTTGAAAACCTAGTGACGTACCTTGCTGTCCACAGCCTACATAGGAAGGGTTAATTGTACACCATATTGTAACCTCATAAATGACTGATTTTAAATACTCGCAAGCTCAAATTTTAGTGAGGTTTATGCTTAAAACAAGACAAAAAAGTTTTGCCAATGGGGTAAATATAATGAACTTAATTCAAGATACTGTAAATTCTCTGAAAATTTGTATTAACTAACAAGGTGTAAACAAGCCAAAAACACTAATAAGAAAATAAACTCTACTAGAGTTTTCCATAATATAATTAGTAATATATGCAAATGCCTAATGCAATATACTAATGACCAGAAAAAAACTCAAAACAAACACAAATATCAGATAATACTTTTTTCATTTCAGTATTGAATAAAATATTTGTATATTTATAATGAAATATATGTATATTTTGTTTTTACTTTGTTCACAATCTTTATTTTTGCAATGCTATTTTTTTATATACAGTGACATGATACATAGATTGCAGTAGATTCTCAGTGGGGAATATGAATAGATGAGCATTGTTTTGTCATTAGTCTTCATAAGTCTGGCGCAGATGTGATTATGCATGGTGATAGACAAACACAAGTGTGCCCACACATTTTTATGGACGGCTTTATTTGCACAGATGCATCACATTCTTCACAATTAAAATGAAATAAAACCAGATTAAGTGTCCCAACTGTCTTGTTTTCACTCGTGATGTTACGTCTGCCATTTGTTCTGTCTAATGCTAGGGGTCAAATATTTTTGCTGTCTGTCTATGTTTTATAATTACATAAAAGCATGTCAGCCTTTATCCATTCTAACCAAAGAAAGTATTTAATTCAGATTCAGACTTAATTCTGAATCATTTATATTAATAGACCCAATTCTGAGAAGCTAAACTGCTATTAGCATTTCCATCAGAGAACAGGCTTCCACTCCAGAGACTTGTTATTCTTTAGAATGTGATAAGACACAATTTAACAACATAAAATCGAGTGTGTGCATGTTGGGGGTGGGGTGGGGGGGGGGGGGGGTGAATGGTGACATGCTTCCCTGGTGTCCATGCTGAGTCATGAATAAAACATGCTAACAGAGAAGTTTGAACTCTCTAGGCTAGAGCAGTTGGCTGATTTTGAATGCTGATGATGGAGCTATTATATCTCATTTATATTCAGAATGAGCACTCATAGTGGCTAAATACTGCTTGCTGTGCGACTCGCTTTAAAAATGCTGGGGCTGTTGTGTCTTAAAGAAGTACTTTAACATTCATGGATACTAAAGGCTTGTTGTGCAGAAGTGTGAAGATGGTATTGTCAGCATTTCTAGTGGTAGCTCTCTTTGCCCAGATGGCTTTTTATATGGTATGTCATCATTTGTCAAATATATGTTTCGTAACGTTAAATTCCCCACAGATAACATTTGACTAGTGTGTTAGAGTAAATATTGAGGTAAAATGTCAGCAATTTTGCATACATCTTAATTGCCTGCATTATATTTTATATTTTAACCATTTTATTCAAAACTGCTTTTCCTATGTAGGATCGCAGTGATGCTATTATCTATTTATTTTTATTCTTGCACCCCTTATCAAAAACCCATATTACTCCATTATACTCTGTACCACTGCAACGTCTGTGAATAAAAATGTGCTGAAAGGAAAAATGTGTAGCTGTTAAATTTTAAGCAAGTAGAATAAAATAACCTTGGATGTAACCTCCATAGACATTGAGCGGGACCAATTTCAATATTCAGATAAGTGGTTATCCATATCCATTGTGCAATGAACAATTATAAATTTTTCCTCACTGATCACATATACACTGAACAAAATTATAAACGCAACACTTTTGTTTTTGCCCCCATTTTTCATGAGCTGAACTCAAAGATCTAAGACCTTTTCTATGTACACAAAAGGCCTATTTCTCTCAAATATTGTTCACAAATCTGTCTAAATCTGCACTTCTCCTTTGCCGAGATAATCCATGAATCCCAATCCCGAGAAATGGCATATCAAGATGCTGATTAGACAGCATGATTATTGCACAGGTGTGCCTTAGGCTGGCCACAATAAAAGGCCACTCTAAAATGTGCAGTTTTATCACATAGCACAATTCCTCAGATGTCGCAAGTTTTGAGGGAGTGTGCAATTGGCATGCTGACTGCAGGAATGTCCACCACAGCTGTTGCCCATGAATTTAATGTTAATTTCTCTACCATAAGCCGTCTCCAAAGGCGTTTCAGAGAATTTGGCAGTATATCCAACCGGCCTCACAACCGCAGACCACGTGTAACCACACCAGCCCAGGACCTCCACATCCAGCATCTTCACCTCCAAGATCGTCTGAGACCAGCCACCCGGACAGCTGCTGCAACAATCAGTTTGCGTAACCAAAGAATTTCTTCACAAACTGTCAGAAACCGTCTCAGGGAAGCTCATCTGCATGCTCGTCGTCCTCATCGGGGGCTCAACCTGACTGCAGTTCGTCGTCGTAACCGACTTGAGTGGACAAATGCTCACATTCGATGGCGTCTGGCACTTTGGAGAGGTGTTCTCTTCACGGAGTAATCCCGGTTTTCACTGTACAGGGCAGATGGCAGACAGCATGTATGGAGGCGTGTGGGTGAGCGGTTTGCTGATGTCAACGTTGTGGATTGAGTGGCCCATGGTGGCGGTGGGGTTATGGTATGGGCAGGCGTATGTTATGGACAACGAACACAGGTGCATTTTATTGATGGCATTTTGAATGCACAGAGATACCGTGATGAGATCCTGAGGCGCATTGTTGTGCCATTCATCCACGACCATCACCTCATGTTGCAGCATGATAATGCACGGCCCCATGTTGCAAGGATCTGTACACAATTCCTGGAAGCTGAAAACATCCCAGTTCTTGCATGGCCAGCATACTCACTGGACATGTCACCCATTGAGCATGTTTGGGATGCTCTGGATCGGCGTATACGACAGCGTGTTCCAGTTCCTGCCAATATCCAGCAACTTCGCACAGCCATTGAAGAGGAGTGGACCAACATTCCACAGGCCACAATCAACAACCTGATCAACTCTATGCAAAGGAGATGTGTTGCACTGTGTGAGGCAAATGGTGGTCACACCAGATACTGACTGGTTTTCGGGACCCCCCCCAGACCCCCCCAATACAGTAAAACTGCACATTTTAGATTTTATTGTGGCCAGCCTAAGGCACACCTGTGCAATAATCATGCTGTCTAATCAGCATCTTGATATGCCACACCTGTGAGGTGAATGCATTATCTCGGCAAAGGAGAAGTGCTCACTAACACAGATTTAGACAGATTTGTAAACAATATTTGAGAGAAATAGGCCTTTGTGTACATAGAAAAAGTCTTAGATCTTTGAGTTCAGCTCATGAAAAATGGGGGCAAAAACAAAAGTGTTGCGTTTATAATTTTGTTCAGTGTAGGTTTGGTTACATGTTTGTTAAACAGAGGTTTATCTCCAGATTATTGCTAGATGAGCACAAACTCAAGAGTGAAAGGAAACTAAACAACAGTGATTTAGAAGGCAATAACTAATTATTCACACAGGTGTACTTAACATGAAAGAAGATGAGTCCATGCAGGTGCCACAGAGAGCCTGGCAGATGGAGCTAAAGTTCTTAGTTCTGCACTTATTCTTTACTACATATAAACAAACTTTCTCTTCATCTCCACCACTTTTCATTGTCCCTAATTCTGGATGCTAAAACAAAACACCTTTTTTTCTGTTTACTGTATTTTTCCATCGGAGTGTCTATTTACACCTTGTTGGAAAGCGCTATTTACACTAGCTCTGCCCATCAATGCCTGGTTGGGCCACACAAGATTAAAAAAAACTTGCATGTATCAATGTCTTTAGTGGCGTAGTCAGTAGAGCGCAAGGCTCATGGAACTAGGTTTTGACGCGATCGACCTGGGTTTGAATCCACCTTTCGCTCGCGCTTCTCCCTTTTCCCATCACATATCACATCGGAAAGGTATTTGCTTTCAATAAAAATGAAGAAAATTTTCTAAAAGTGGAAATAAAGTGCCTAACGAAATGTTTAATAATAATAAAAGTATTTTTGGATAGGGGTAGGTGTAGGGAAGGCTTTTATTGTCCCATTAAGGTGGCATCCATTTAATAATTTTAATAAATATAATCATTTACACTCTATGTTATTATTGCTTCCTGTTAATGTACAACAATACTGAGGTGCAAATAGTATGTATCTGCCAAAATTAAGTATAAATAGCATCTAATAGCATCTATCTTACTATTTACACATATTGCAAAGAACTGCTAGTTTTACATGGTGTAAATAGAATATATCACTATTTTCACTTAGTGTAAATAGCATCGATAAGAAAATGCTGCTATTGTCACTTAGTGTAAATAGAATATATCATTATTTTCACTTAGTGTAATTAGCATATACAGCTATTTAGTTGTAGCTACAGCTATAGCCGCTGCCTTTTTCTATAGTAATTAATTTTTCCTTGTTTACCAGACCAGGCTAGGATCAGGCCCAGATCTGCAGACTTTTTTTCACATTTCTTGCACTGATTTCACTGGGGACAATTGCGTTATTCTGCAAGCATATTACAGTACCCAAAATATGGCCTCAAATTCTGCAGAAAGTTCTGTGGGAGATGATTTCATGTGAGCCTGGTTAAAACCTCAAAAACTGCTAGTAAGGTTAGGAAATGGGTGGTAGAGTGTGGGAAACTGTATTTCCTCAAACGGAAAGTAACGGACAACTCATTATAGGAGGAAAGCAAGGACACAGGAAGCTTGAAGGAAGTGATTTAGCCTCCTACTATTGATCCTCTGTGGATAACAGAAGGTCTCATGCTTAAACAGGATTAAGAGCAAGTAAACAGCGGTGTCTTTTAGCAGGCATCCATGCTTATCAGGGGCATTAGTTTTCCTCTGTTTGCTGCTTAATCCACACTGAGATGGCATGCCGCAGCGTATAAAGGTTGCTGTGTTTCAAGTCAGCCCAGAACTGTAAGGAGGTTTCCTCATTCTGAATGAAATAACACACACAGACATACACATCTTCTAGACCATATCAAACCCTGCCAAACTGCAAACCCCCCTCCTCCATTTTTTCTTTAGGACTGTTATGTTTGGAAGAAAAGAGGAATTAAGTCTCTAGACAGGACTAAAACACATTGTGAGAATGTTCTTTCAGGGATTCTGGGAATAAAGCTTTAAAGGGATAGTTCCCTCAAAAATGAAAATTCTGTCATTAATTACTCACCTTCATGTCGTTCCAAACCCGTAAGACTTTCGTTCATCTTCGGAACACAAATGAAGATCTTTCTGATGAAATCTGAGAGCTTTCTGTTCCTCCATAGACAGCTACGCAACTGACACTTTGACGCTTCAAAAAGTTCACAAAGAGATCGTAAAACTAATCCATATGAATTGAACGGTTTAGTCCAAATTTTCTGAAGAGACACAATCGCTTTATACGCTGAACAGATTGAATTTAGGCTTTTATTCACATTGATCAACCCACACATCAGTTGTGGTAAACGGGAGCTCAAGCATGATGTGCGAGAACCAATGCATGTTACGCAGCAAGTTTGAGCTTTGTTCTCTTTTCTGATGAAATATCTTACGGATTTGGAACAACAGGAGGTGAGTAATTGATGACAGAATTTTAATTTTTGAGTGAACTATCCCTTTAAGCTTAAACTTCGTCTGTCACATTTTTTTGTTCTTCTTCTTAAACTCATAATGTGTAGAGTGTAAAACATCCACCTAACCAGAGAACACTATATATCATGGGAAAATCAGAGTTTGATTTGGTATTTGTGAAGCAGACATTGAGGATGAAGTTCGAATTCAAGTGAGATGCTCCTGATCTGGTTTTGCATCTGCTATTTCTGTTGTTGAGTAGTGTCTCCCAATGCATGTTTAATTTTGACATTTCATTGAGTTTTGCTGATATTAACAAGTAGCAGGGGAAAAGGTCCAATCCACCTCACATCAGAAAGAATCGACTTTTGATAATTCTGGTAGGAACCATAGTTGGAGTAATGACATGAATTTTTGTAAATTGTTTTTAATGGTAAATATACCATGCTAACTTGTGATTGAGGTGAGTAGGGCATTTAGTATATTGGAAATAGACTGCAATTTTGTTTAAGGCCATAAGCCAAGACCCAGATCTAGATCAAGACTAAGGCTATGTTTAGCTACACTACCATTCAAAAGTTTGGTTCAGTAAGATATTAATTAAGCAGCGTGTGAAGTCTATATTTTAGATTTAAATATGTCAGTATGAATATTGTTTCTGTTCATTGTCTAATGCAGCAGCATGTGTCATCCGTGAGTGGTCGTACCACTGGGTCTGTGTTAAACAGAGGGTGAAGAGGCTCAGTTTGCACCATTCTGGTGTGTGTACTCCTCAGTGAGACGGTGTCAGAGGTGAGCTGTGTGAATGGGGGTCCCGGTTCCCTCCTCCTCCTTGCTAAAGAGGCAGTGAGGCAGAACGTTTCCAGGGTTGAGGCTTTGTCTCGGGGTCGTGGGCTTCGAGGAGGAGAGGGATTCCTAAACACTTAAGTCTTACCGGGAACCAGACAGACACACAGAAAGGGATGATTGTGTTATTGACCTAGCTGATGGAGAAAGAGAGAGGAAAAGTAAATCTATACAGAATTGAATAGGAGTTAAGAGTTGAAAGGTAAAATCAAGAAAAGGAAAGATCAAGAAAAGGAAAGAACTGCCATCTTCAGTAACAGCAGTGAAGTAAAAAAAAAAAAAAAATTATACCTTAGTGTTTTGTATTTTTTGGACATGTACCATTGTACTGACAATTTTATTTCTAGGATAGCATTTACTAACCAGTACATTTTCAATAACCATGTAGTTTTAAAATGTACCATGGTATGAGATGGTTACACTGTGGTACTGAAATTAATTTATCATGGTAGTACCATGCTATCATGTCCAATAAAACATACCTTTGAATTTTTTGTAAGGATTTACATAATGTTGAAGTACCACATACATTCCACAGTATATAAATATGGTAATCATTCAGGACCATACTACCTATAAAATGAATGTACCATGGTTTTACCATCTTATACAGTGGGGAGAACAAGTATTTGATACACTGCCGATTTTGCAGGTTTTCCTACTTACAAAGCATGTAGAGGTCTGTAATTTTTTATCATAGGTACACTTCAACTGAAAATCCAGAAAATCACATTCTATTATTTTTAAATAATTAATTTGCATTTTATTGCATGACATAAGTATTTGATCACCTACCAACCAGTAAGAATTCCGGCTCTCACAGACCTGTTAGTTTTTCTTTAAGAAGCCCTCCTGTTCTCCACTCATTACCTGTATTAACTGCACCTGTTTGAACTCGTTACCTGTATTTACACCTGTCCACACACTCAATCAAACAGACTCCAACCTCTCCACAATGGCCAAGACCAGAGAGCTGTGTAAGGACATCAGGGATAAAATTGTAGACCTGCACAATGCTGGGATGGGCTACAGGACAATAGGCAAGCAGCTTGGTGAGAAGGCAACAACTGTTGGCGCAATTATTAGAAAATGGAAGAAGTTCAAGATGACGGTCAATCTCTCTCGGTCTGGGGCACCATGCAAGATCTCACCTCGTGGGGCATCAATGATCATGAGGAAGGTGAGGGATCAGCCCAGAACTACACGGCAGGACCTGGTCAATGACCTGAAGAGAGCTGGGACCACAGTCTCAAAGAGAACCATTAGTAACACACTACGCCGTCATGGATTAAAATCCTGCAGCACACGCAAGGTCCCCCTGCTCAAGCCAGCGCATGTCCAGGCCCGTCTGAAGTTTGCCGATGATCCAGAGGAGGAATGGGAGAAGGTCATGTGGTCTGATGAGACAAAAATAGAGCTTTTTGGTCTAAACTCCACTCGCCGTGTTTGGAGGAAGAAGGATGAGTACAACCCCAAGAACACCATCCCAGCCGTGAAGCATGGAGGTGGAAACATCGTTCTTTGGGGATGCTTTTCTGCAATGGGGACAGGACGACTGCACCATATTGAGGGGAGGATGGATGGGGCCATGTATCGCGAGATCTTGGCCAACAACCTCCTTCCCTCAGTAAGAGCATTGAAGATGGGTCGTGGCTGGGTCTTCCAGCATGACAACGACCCGAAACACACAGCCAGGGCAACTAAGCAGTGGCTCCGTAAGAAGCATCTCAAGGTCCTGGAGTGGCCTAGCCAGTCTCCAGACCTGAACCCAATAGAAAATCTTTGGAGGGAGCTGAAAATCCGTATTGCCCAGCAACAGCCCCGAAACCTGAAGGATCTGGAGAAGGTCTGTATGGAGGAGTCAAGAACTACAGGAAACGTATGATCTCTGTAATTGCAAACAAAGGTTTCTGTACCAAATATTAAGTTCTGCTTTTCTGATGTATCAAATACTTATGCCATGCAATAAAATGCAAATTAATTACTTAAAAATCATACAATGTGATTTTCTGGATTTTTGTTTTAAATTCTGTCACACAGTTGAAGAGTACCTATGATAAAAATTACAGACTTCTACATGCTTTGTAAGTGGGCAAACCTGCAAAATCGGCAGTGTATCAAATACTAGTTCTCCCCACTGTACACATCACTGTACTATTAAATCTTCGTAAGTTAATATATCGATTGGAAAAAAAAATTAAAAGGCTTTCTTAGAGTTCATTTATGAAGATGGTGAATCTTTGTTTCTGTTTAGAAGTTTTAGAGTTTGGATTCATATTGGATGTTCCAATTATCCCTCAGGCTGGGATTAGTTTTAATCCTCTTGGTTATTAGTTAACATATTCCCTCTTCAAAGCTTAAGTTCTCCGATCCTGCCTGTTTGAAAATCCGAGAATTTGATCCAGCAGCTTGTGAATTAGACTTTATATATATATTTCTCACAAGTGATTTATTTATTTATAAAGAAAATTGAATGCACAGTGGATTTCAGTGGATGCATTTCTAAAAGCCATGTGAGCGGGTTGATACTGTGGACAAGGTGCAGAAATGTTCGATGTAAAAGAATATGGCATACAACTAGAGAAATCCATCCATGCCTCTCAGAAAATGTATCGCTAAACCATTATTTGTGTATGTAAATATATGTGTGCACACATTTGGAGATATACACTTTGTGTGCACTAATAAGATGTTTGTGCATTCTCAAGCATTGCATCACCCAATTTCTTGTGTTTTTTCTTTGAATTTCATCACACCCTTGTGCTACTATAGCCGTGTGTGTGTGTGTGTGTGTGTGTGTGTGTGTGTGTGTGTGTGTGTGTGTGTGTGTGTGTGTGTGTGTGTGTGTGTGTGTGTGTGTGTAAGCAGGTTTGCATTAGTGGGTGTGAATGCCTCAAGCAAAGATCCTATCAAAGCTGTCTCTCGTCTAGAAATCAAAAATGAACAAATGGGGAATGCTGTGTTTGTTGAGACGAGAACATGGGGAAAAGCTCTATAAGCTCTGAGATAAGAAAGGCGGTTCACCCAAGGTCAAACATCCTGTTAGCAAACACACTAACAGAAACTGTCATGCTTTTGCATCCTAATGAAGGTGCATCAGCTGTTCGGTTCAGCTTGACATCAGCCTAACCAGTACATTTGTATTGGATATTTATTTTTTGGAAATAATTTATACAATACACCAACAATAAAATGTATACTTTTTTTTACTGCTTGTCAGCATGTTTTTGGACATGTGTTCATATCATTTGATTTAAGCAATTAATTTGTTCTCTGTTATATATAATATACACTTTATTTATTTGTTTTATTATCACCCTGCATATCTGCATTAGACATTATTAATATATATATATATGGTCATAAATATTTACAATGGTATCAAAGTAGCATCTTTTAGGATAGCAACAATTGCAATTTCAGTACTGTACAAATCCATTTTGAAATTTCCCTTTATGTGTGCAGCTCAGACCCCATCTGGCCTCGGTTCTCTGCACTAAAAGATTGCTTTGAACCTC
>CM077180.1:33456163-33731163 GCA_039654105.1 Coreius guichenoti | reverse complement strand
AACACCAAAGACGCTTTAAAATATTATGTGTTTTATTAGACAGGTGAGCAACTGTTTGGATACATTCATTGACAGAAAACTAATCATTGTTATATAGCTCAACACAGTTAATCTTATTGCTTAAATCTCATTTTCTTGATTTACTGTGAGTACCATGTTTTACCATGCCTAATATTGATCTAGCTTACTGCAGTGTACAAGTGTCTCATTGTAGCCGCCGAGCGAACGCACATTATAACATAGCATTATAACATAAGTAGCATTATAACATAACTTTCAACACACTCAAATGCATCTAATATGAAAAAACAGCATTGCATTACCCCACATACGCATGACCTGCTGTCAAGCCATGTGTCGCGCTTGTCTCTCATTAGCAGTCGCTCTCGTTCCGCTCCAATGGCTTTCGGCCCCATCCTGCTTCATACTACAGTAACGTTAATAAATCTTTAATACATTAGCTCATCCATAAATATAATTTCTGCCCGAGTCCCGTCGGATTCTTTTCCACCGGCTGTAGAGGTGAAGACAACAACTCCCATGATTCCATGAAAACAAGACGTCATCAAGCAAGCTACGCCTTTGTCTTAAATAAGCGACCTCTAGCGGCGAAAATTACATATTGTGCCTTTAACATCTGTTTCAGGTGATTCGATCTGAAGTGGACTGTGCAATTTACATGTGTAAACAGGGTCAAATGCATCTTGACCAATTTGGAGGTGGTCAGATCTCATATGGCTGCATTAAATTTGTAATGTATGCGCTAATGTGTCCTGATTCATCCCAAACAATATTGAATGATTGTTTACTCTTGCTTACTCTTATAATATGTATGCCAAAACTAGTTAGCAGTTAGGGTAAGGCTTCCAAAAAAATTCTGGAAAAGCCTGTACATACTGTAGATCTTGACCAAAAATGTATTCACCTCTTGATGTAAGTAAATGTTGTGATGTTATTTCCATCAAGAGGAGTATAAATTTTTGGTCAAGATCTTGTATTGACAATGCAAGAGTCAAGCACTCTGTAAAGTCTCCTCCAGCACATCCCAAAGACTTTCAATGAATTTAAGGTCTGGACTCAGAGGTGCCAATTCATGTGTGAAAATGATTCTTCATGCTCCCTCCCAACCATTCTCTCACAATTTGAGCCTGATGAATCTTGACATTGTCATCCTGGAATATAGCCATGATGTGTCTTCCTACATGGTTGTTTAAGAAATGAAAAGCTACACACTCCATCAATTAGGGTTAGAAGAACTGTTGCCAAACATATAACATGCTAGAAACATAATAATCACTGCAATAATGATCTGATCCGAGAAATCTTAAGCATTTGCTATTTAAATCCAAACAGCGACTTTTTTTTTCGGCCGGACAGTGAAATATTCACAAGATATATTTTGATGGGGATGCAGCAATATGGAAATATTTGATATGATAACTGATAATTATTATTTAATATTAATATTAAGCTGACTGACATCCAGTTTGCAGTATGTAGTCACACAAATCGAGTAATGACATTACCTGACTTGTTTCTTTCAGAAGAAGCTTGAGGAAGATGGAGGTACAACAGACACGGCCACGCTGCTCTCCCACCACCATGAGAAGGACAGTGGAGTTGGCCGCACTGACGATAGCACTCGTAACGATGAGAGTTCTGAGCAGGAGAATCTAGCGGACGACCAGACGAGTGCCTCCACCACGCTAGGCAGCCGACGCAGGCTCGCCTACAGCCAGGACACCCTAGGTAGTGGCGACCTCCCCTTCAGCAGCGAGTCTTTCATTTCCGCAGACTATGGGGATGCGGACTTCTTGGGTGACTTTCCTGCTGACGAATGTGAACGGTTTCGCGAGCTTTTGGAGCTCAAGTGCCAGATGCGGAGCACGGGCAGCAGTGGTACACCAGAGCAGAGCTTGTTCTGGCCCAGTGGCAGTGTAGGTGGCGGACAGGGTGGCGTCGGCGAGGAGGGCGTCGACAAAGAGCTGGAGCTTCTGAACGAGGAGCTCCGCAGCATTGAGCTTGAGTGCCTGAGCATAGTCCGAGCGCACCGCATGCAGCAGTTGCGCGAGCAGTGCCGTGAACAGTCCTGGATGCTGCACAACAGCGGCTTCCGCAACTACAACACGAGCGTGGATGCAAGACGCCACGAACTAGCAGACATCAGCGAACTCCCAGAAAAGTCTGACAAGGACAGCTCCAGCGCATACAACACAGGAGAAAGTTGCCGTAGCACGCCGCTCACTCTAGAGCTCTCCCCGGACAACTCCTTGCGGCGTGGAAACGAAAATCAAGCGGAGGCAGGGGCAAGTAGCGGTACATCGGGTGTCAGCAGAATTCTTAAACCTCTGCTATCGCCTGTCCAAGAGGCTTGCAGCCCCAGCAGGGGTCGCCCAACCTTGTTGAAAGAGTCGGAAGCTGGAACCCAGCCTGAAGTCCGAGAGCGCAAAGCAGGTCGCCACGCCCAGCCCCAATCGCCCTACAAACACGCCCACATCCCGGCCCACGCCCAGCACTACCAGAGCTACATGCAGCTGATCCAGCAAAAATCAGTAGAGTACGCACAAAGCCAGATGAGCCTAGTCAGCATGTGCCGGGACCCCGTCGCTTCTGCTGACTTGGGACCCAAGATGGAATGGAAAGTGAAGATCCGCAGTGACGGTACACGCTACATTACCAAGCGGCCCGTCCGGGACAAGCTCCTGAAAGAGCGAGCCCTACGAATCCGAGAAGAGCGCAGCGGGATGACTACAGATGATGATGCCATCAGCGAAATGAAGATGGGTCGCTACTGGAGCAAAGAGGAGCGCAAGCAACACGCCGTTCGTGCCAAAGAACAGCGCCAGCGCAGGGAGTTTATGAAGCAGAGCCGCATTGACTGTCTGAAGGAGCAAGGGGGCAGCACCGAAGACAAGAAGGAGCTCAACATCATTGAACTCAGTCACAAAAAGATGATGAAGAAGCGGAACAAGAAAATCTTCGACAATTGGATGACTATCCAGGAACTGTTGACCCATGGTACAAAGTCCCCCGATGGGACACGGGTGTACAACTCCCTACTTTCAGTGACCACAGTGTAGGCTCTGTAATGTTCTGTATATAGGACACTACCGATTGGGGTAGACAATCCTGCCTCGTTGAATGCGGCAACACTTGTAAATAGGAAATATGAATGCCTTGTCTGAAGGAACTTTGCCATTTGCCAAGAGAAAGTACAATGAGAATTTGAATAGGACGATGGATTTATACAAGTGATGAGAACATGTTTTCTTATTTGCTCTGTCCATTTCTATATTGAGCTTGTGGTTTGAAATATTATATTAAGGAACTGATTCATGACCATTCGTCCTCTTTAAAAGTTTTGGAAAACAATACAAGGACCATAAACAACCATCAGCATTTTTTTTTCTTCCAACAAGTAACTAACAGTCAGCAGTATTGTACTTTTTTATGCATACATATGGCTTATTAAAGTAATGCAGATATTTAGCTTCATGGTCATCACAGAATATTTGGCAGGTGTCATTTATATACTTTGCAGTCAGGGTTTTACAACAAAAACGATAAGTTTGCTTTACAGATTTTAAAGAAAAGGTGCTGTTATTCCTAAAGTTCATACTTCACTACTTCAGCTACTGTTACATTAGACATGCATCACAGTGAAACCATTTATGTAAATCTAAATCTGTTCTTGTTGATATCAATGTTTGTTGTAGACAAAAAGCCTTTTGTATAGGTCTCCACCATTTTATTACAGCAAGATAATACAGTTTAACAAATCATTAGTTAGAAATGCAATTTGATGTCTTGTAAAATGAGAGAAATAATAAATTATTGTTTTATATTTGATGAGCTTTCAAAATATTGTTGTGAGCATTTTTTTATTTTATTTTCAGTACGTTTTTACTAAAAAAAGGTTTCAGTTTGCAGCCACAATAAGTTAGGCTTTTCTTCAAACCAGTTTAAATGACTGCAACAAAGGGTTCTGCAGCTGTGTGTGTGTTTCTGTTTATATCTAAGTCTGTTAGGGGGGTTATGGGTGGATGATGTCCACACTTCAGTGACCACTTGACCTCAGGGCCACTGACCCAGCCCAGGCCCCTGTTTCTGCTTATCTGTCCCCAGCTGTGTGTAGCTCTGAAACATAGATCTCAGGTCAGTGAACAGACCTCTATCTCATTACAATCACACTGAAAGGTCTGCAATACCACAGCTGCAATGAGCGGCTTCTGTTCCTAGAACACATACTAGCTCAGTCTTTTTCTGGAAAACTTTGTCTTTGCATTTGATGATAAAATATCAAAGTGCAAACAAATGATGCTAAAACTTTTCTCAGAACTTTTGTCTTAGTTTATTTTAACCAATTTTAGTGAATGGATTAAGTTCAGAAAGTTGTTTATATTAAACTATACATTAACTATATTGAACATGTTCCACAAGGTTTGACAACCAGAAAGTGTCCATTTATTTATTTATTTATTTATTTTAGCTTGAAAGGTGTGCCATCTTTCTTTAAAATAAGTGCCACTTATTTTATTGTCTATTGCAATAACTTTCATAGATTTTTGAACATGGCTTAAGTGTTGTGTTTGCTTTGTGAGGTCATTGTGTATACAGCAAATAGGCTTTTTAGGCATGTACGATTTACCACTGTATCTAAAGACTTTGTCAATACAAGTGTAACTGAAAAGACCTGTTTCATACCTCTCCCACACCCCAAAAATAATACACAACCACAGTTATGTGGTTATAAAGTATCAAAGCCACTTATTTGTCTCTTTCTATGTAATATACTGAGTATATAATCTACAAAAAAAGCCCATACTATTGTGTATCTTTGTGCAAACGTTAAGGGAATAATTATGTTAATAAGGGAGGAGATGGAACATGCTGTCACCCTCCTCCTCTCTGTCTGCTTGTACGTAATTGATTGCTTTTCTGCTTGCCTAAAGGAGGACTGTTTGTGTGATTTATGTCCACAGAGATCTCTTCACACACACTCTTTTAATAGGAGATAACAGCTTTCCATGCAAAGACAAACAAAAAGAAGCAACTGCAATCAATTCTGAGTTGTTCCCTTCCCGGGCCAGGAAGAGAGGCGAAGTGGAGATTGCTTTGATCACACTGGTTTATTTTTATATTGGTAATGAATGAAGGTGGGCAGCTTGTGATACGGCCGGCCGTCCTCCGGTGTTAGTTTTGGAGCTCCTCTCATTTGTCTAAATGCCACGGCAAAAGAAAAGGAGAAGCTCTAGAGTAAATCGGTTGTTGACCGATAAGACCACTGTTTGCGTCCTTGGCTCTTGTTCAGCTTTGTGAGAGGAAACCTTCTGATGGGATGGGTTTATTGTTAAGAATGAGAATGAACTCCAGTGCGCCTTCTCTGCTTGGGAGATCGGCAATAGCTTATTGTTTTGGAACTTTTAAAATCACTGTAAGACAATGTCTTGAGGTGGCAACAGCAATATGGTGAAAATCCCTCTATGTACAAATTATGTATTTATCATATTTTATATGATAGATTTTATTTATAACCGATCACACAAAAACACTACAGCACATAGTCATAGTGAGTTGGTTTGTATTTATGCGGTGTTGAGTATGGGGTCTCTACGGAACAAAAGTGGGCGTTTCTACATTTGTGGGTGTTTTCAAACTAGTGGGTGTTTATAAATCATGCAATGAAAAGGATGCCCTTCACCCTACCCCACCCCTAAACCCTACCCTCACTGTGATGTGGGCAAATCGGGTAACGCAGTCGAAAACGTCCCTCTGTTTATGGCCTCGCCCACTGATCTGGTAACACCTATTACTGTCCTGCAGAGACCTATACTTGGCGGCGTCGCACCAGATAGCTCCGCCCACTCCGAAACTCATTAGATCAAAGTAGTAGTACTCATGAATATTAATCATTATATATGAATGAGAACTAGTAAACAGTTAATCAGGGCTAATCAGTCTTACTTTTCATATTCAATTTAGACCAATCTACCTTTTATGTAACTGACTTAAAAAAGTTATGACCTGTCTTAAGAGAAAAAAATTAGATGACTAACTTGTAAGACTAGTCAGTTTATGCAACTGATCACAGATGTAGAGCATTGCGAGAGCGAAAGCGAGACAGCGTGCAAAAGGAGAGAACTACTCTGATTGGCGGTTTGTTATTTACTGTCTCATCGCCCCATTTTCACGCTCATCACACTGGAACATCATAGACTGTAAAAAAAAGACTGGACAGGCAAAAACCAAGCGGCAACCTCCCGCGGTCTCTCTTGAAATCAACACGGAAGTGACTTAAACTGCAATTTATCGACTGGCCGCTAGAGACAGGCTCCAAAAGGGAGTCAAATCTGTATCTCCCCCATGTTAAAATGCCCAACTTTACAGCAGAAAAAAAATATGTTTACAGCCTGGTACAAAAAGTGGTTTTGGTCTATATAGCTAATTTTGCCCTTCATGACAACTGTGAGGGGGGTGAATTTTTTTATAACTCATCCGTTTAAATTACATTAAGCCTTAAAGTTCTGCGTAATTATGGCCGTGGCCACTTGAGTGACAGGTGGATTGCCACTATGGTCATGCTAGACGGGCGTGGTTTCAGCAACCAGGCACCTTAGCTCCACCCGTGTCCTGCCTCTTTGCCCATTTTCAGTTACCTGGGAGTGATGCGCAGTGACGCGCTGCCAAGATGGTTTCAAAAATGCTCTTCAGAAACCTACGGGTGACATCACAGACACTACATCCATATTTTTTTAGTCTATGGCAAAAACGCACGCTTTTCGTTGAATCGTGTAATTTTGTGGTAGTCACCACATAGTACTATACATTATTTAAGGTTAACAAGCAACATAGCAACTTGCCGCGTTAATATGTGGCATGTAGAATGTTCGTCATGAGTGTGTTTACAACGGCTTCAAACATGGTAACTTGGTCCTATCAGAAAGTCTAAACTATGCTTTTTATAATATATATATAGGCTATCAATTGAAATTCATCCCTGAATAACTGGTCATTTATTTTTTGTGCTAAAATGAATATTGTGTTCACGTTTCAAACCCTGTAGGGTTTCTTGTTTCACACTTCTCCAAGTCCCAAAAAGGTCACAGTACAAGATGAAAATGTGAAAATGTACTGAATGTTAATTAAATTAAGCCTACTCATTTTTAAATTGCTGTAGGCAACTGCACTTATGTCATGTTTGGTTTCTTGTGGTCTGTTGTTAATTATTTGACATTTGCAAGCTTACAATACTTTGTATGCAAATATACATTGAATGCAACTATACATTGAATGCAACATCAGTCATAACACTGTCATGTCATCAAAACAGCACAATGGACCAGTCAGTCACAGAGGTGTCAAAAGTATTCACATTCATTACTCCGGTAGAAGTATAGATACTAGGGTTTAAAAAGACTTCTGTAGAAGTTGAAGTATCAACTCAAGCTTTTTACTCAAGTAAAAGTGTAAAAGTACTGGTTTCAAAACTACTTAAAGTATAAAAGTAATGTAAGGGAAAAAAATGCCATTAAGGACAAAAGCTTAGGCCGCGCCACAGGGGCCTATAGTGCACTACCCCACCGCCTCAAAAAACATTTTTCTAAAGGCCATAATGACTATAATGTTATATTAAAATGTTACTGTTTTGGGATGCACAAGGCTACCTGTTTCAGCCGCATATATGCCCATTGAAAATGAACGCATTTTAGTACAATGCAAATACATTAAAGAACCATATATGTGTACTACTGAGCATTAACGTGTTTCATGGAGTGGAAGATATGATAACTAGTTGCCTATAAGTATTGTAATGGTGCAAAAAGTCAAACCTCAGAGGCATTTTATCAATAACCTTTATTGGAATGTAAATGTACATGTGTGATCAGTGTTGCCAGATTGGGTCGATGATTTCCAGCCCAAAAGCTCACCAAAACCCGCCCACTCCAAGAAAAAAAACAACCAAAACTTTAGCTGCCAAAATAATGTGATATTATTTTATTGCCATACCAATCAAGGTTGATACGTACTATTTTATCTCCTTAAAACATAATGTTGATGATAAAAAAAAAATCAATTTCCCAGGAAAACGGATCAAATATGACTATATGTCCAGGTGGAAACTGTCAAAACGACAATCCCTCAGAATAACACTTGCATCATTTTCAATGTCAACAGTAAGAATAAACCAATTTAAGTGCAAAAAGTGCCCAATATAAGAGATCGGAAAAAGCAACGTAATTAACATTTCACACACGTTAATGCACACACCACTACCAAAATGTGTCATTCATTGATGTACAATAATCCGCCAACAAAAAAATAACAACAATGTGCTTACCTTTGTGTTGCGCTTTGCTAAGACAAAACTACAGTAAGTCTTTCGTGAAGTACATAACAGGCACTTAGCACAGTCAAAACTGATTAATTGTTCATTCAAACCTCTTTCAGCAGCTGTTGGGGTTGCTAGTTGCAGATGTCGTGAGTGTGTATATGACGATGGACAGGAGTCGTGGTTATATTTATAAAGAGTCTTCGAGTCACTGGTGTAAGTTGGATCACTCTCCCACTCTTTACTGTAGATGCAACTTACTGTATATGTATGCCACTTTAGCGTAGCGATCACTTCAATATACAGCTACGAGTTATCGCGCTAAAAACCCGTCAGTCTTTTTTTTTTTTTTTTGTGAGCACCCATTCTTCTATAGTTAAATATATTTCTAATACACTGTCTTGGTGTGCTGGGAGGTAAAAAATACACGCTCACTGAATCGAACTTAAGTTCTGGGTTGATGATGCAAGAAGCATTTCCGAAGTAGGACACACGCTCCTTGCGCAGCACCAAATGAGCCATTAAGCAGGTAGCCTAGACGGGTTATTGAACCAAAGAACTGGTTCGAAATCAACGAATAAAAAAAAATACCTTTAAAAACTTCGACAGAACCATCTCATTCTGTTATTTTTGAATCGGACATGACAGAAAAGTTGTCTTTCAACTCGTAGGTTTGCCTGGAGGTTTGATTTGTTCATTTCAAACCGTTCTTTGGTTCAATACAGGGGCGTCGCTAGACCCCTTTTACTGGGGCACGTGCCCCAGTAAAATCTCAAGCTTGAATTTTAACATTTCATTATATTTGTCAATGTATTTATATTGATAATCCTGCAAAATAAGAAATGGATCTATATGCAACGTAGTAACCCAATCAACGCTTGGAAAAATCAACGCAGTTTAACAGAAAACACAAACTGACGCGTGCGCGCGCGCGCTTCCTAGCAACTGCAGCGAGCAGCAGTGCACGCAGAAGTCCAGTGTCTGTACGTAGTTGAGGTAGGCTATAAAAACATGACGAAAGTTTCTAAATAATACCGATAATCTTATTTTAACTCATCAGAACATTTTTTACGAAGCAGGGACAGGGAAGCAAAAAAGAGAGATGATGAGTTTGAGGGAGGCAAGACGATGAACAATCTACAAATAAAGCCAGTGGTAAACAACTGGACGATAATTTGACGTTTTGTTCTACAACACTGCACAAACTCACACCCCAAACTGCCTTTTCTAACAGCTAGTTACTTATTAAAAATGTAGGCCTAGGCCCACGTTTTCAAGAAAGAACATATTAACTTATTAATATATAAATAACATATAATTCTTAATAACTACTACAAAATTCGCGTTTTGGCTATGGGTGAGTGTAATTAACATTTTAGAACAGTACGTCACTTGCATAAAGTAGACAAAAAACTGTGCTGTGGAAAATACGTGATCTAGGAGCTTCATATAGCTTTTTACAGTGGATGCCATTGAAAACACAATAAGTTTATCCCTCAGCCTCGCTTTCATACCTGTCATGGCACTGCTCTGAATAAGGTATATAGTGTCAATGATTTTATTCTGGTCTCTAGTTATGGTACAGATGTGTTTTTACACTAATAGGTTCTGGCAAACTGTAGAAATAGTAGAAATCTTTCAGTCTTCAAACACAGATTTGTCACTCTCCCACCAGCTGAAAAAAAACCCCACACTTCAGTCACTGACCTTTTCCTTATCCTCACATCTCTCACAAAGCTTACATCATTATCTTTCAGACTCTGGGCAGTAGATGCAATTGGACCAGTGATTTGAAGTGTGGAGGTCAGCTGTAGCCTACAGCAACACATCCAACAAAAAGTGAGATCTGTTCTTTGTTTCTATGTTTTAATGTGAAGAACTATTGACTATGAAAACAGACTTGGAAAAAGATGATGGTAATTGAATCATTTTCCTTCTCATTTTGAAGAAACATGCCTGTCACCAATTCATTCAGCGTTGTTTTAGACAAGTCCTTTGGGGAATTGCACTCAATAGTAATGCATTGCATTTATGCAATAATTTTTCAGCAGCCTACTTGTCACAGAGTACTTTCTCCCATTTGACTACAGGGAATGAATGGCAGTGGTTTCACAAGCAAGAAATCAACAAGCATCACAATTCATTTTTTTAATTTGATGGTTTTGTTGCAATATATTATCTCAAATGCTGTTTTGACTTTCACATCAGTCCTAAATTAAAAAGAGGTTATTTATTGATCTCTGCGGTGCAATTCAGGAAATTATCCAAGTCAGAATATATGTAATTCATGCATTTGTTTTGTGAACACACAAATGGTAAAGAATGGCCTTGACCCTGTGCATGACCGCAAGCAAAATTTACCCCCACTAGTTACCTAACCCTTGAACTTAGCACGGACTTGTTAGGTTCAAAGGTTCTGTTTAGCCATGTTGTTTATGGCTTAGTATCGCAGTAACTCATAGTGCACTTTTCCCTTTAGAGCTGCAGAAGGGCTCTATTCCCATCATTAAAAGGCCTATTAAATCAGCACGTCACTGAAAAAAAAAAATATATATATATATATAGCATAAAGCCTTTTAGGGCTGTTGAAAGTAACGCGTTAACTAGTGTTACATTGTGTGACCACGCTCTTATTTATGTAAATGCTTTTAAACCATAAAAGCGCAATAAGACACAAAAGAGAATGCAGTTCGGTACAGGGGCGCACATCTGTGAATCTCCTGTCTGTGTGACACAAACACAACTCGTGCACACAGAAAGCCGCTTCAGACAGCGCTTGAACGGACAGTGCCAGTGAGTATCGTCGCAAGCGCTGTCTTAAATAAGTTAAATTAAGTCTTAAATGAACGTAAAGAGTTGTGAGAAAATAGGATGCGTGTCAGATGTCCTGTGCGGCAGGTCTTAAAGTGACAGCAGCCTAATAAACCTGCAGCTGTCTGTCTTTAAGGATAATCAAAGAACAAAAGTAAAAGAGAAAATCACTCACTGCTATTGACTGAATACCTTTTGTAGCTTTAATAAGGATTAATACATATTTAATTTATTCAGTGAAAACTGTTAAGTGTTTGATGACTTTATTTAATTTCTGTATACACCCATCAGGCATAACATTATGACCTAATATTGTGTTGGTCCCCCTTTTGCTTCCAAAACAGCCCTGACCCATCGAGGCATGGACTCCACTAGACCCCTGAAGGTGTGCTGTGGTATCTGGCACCAAGATGTTAGCAGCATATCCTTTAAGTCCTGTGAGTTGCGAGGTGAGGCCTCCATGGATCGGACTTGTTTGTTCAGCACATCCCACAGATGCTCAATTGGATTGAGATCTGGGGAATTTGGAGGCCAAGTCAAAACCTCAAACTCGTTGTTGTGCTCCTCAAACCATTCCTGAACCATTTTTGCTTTGTGGCAGGGCGCATTATCCTGCTGAAAGAGGCCACAGCCACCAGGGAATACCGTTTCCAAGAAAGGGTGTACATGGTCTGCAACAGTGCTTAGGTATGTGGTACGTGTCAGAGTAACATCCACATGGATGGCAGGACCCAAGGTTTCCCAGCAGAACATTGCCCAAAGCATCACACTGCCTCTGCCGGCTTGCCTTCTTCCCATAGTGCATCCTGGTGTTCCCCAGGTAAGCGGCGCACCCGGCCATCCACGTGATGTAAAAGAAAACGTGATTCATCAGACCAGGCCACCTTCTTCCATTGCTCTGTGGTCCAGTTCTGATGCTTACATGCCCACTGTTGGCACTTTTTCGGCAGTGGACAGGGGTCAGCATGGGCACCCTGACTGGTCTGCGGCTATGCAGCCCCATATGCAACAAACTGTGATGCACTGTGTATTCTGACACCTTTCTATCAGAACCAGCATTAACTTGAGCAATTTAAGCTACAGCAGCTCGTCTGTTTTCCTTCTGCCTTCGCTCCCAACTTATTCCTCATTTATTATAATGGGTTTATGTGAAGATTGTTTTAAGTTTCAACATTTACTAATACATTATTAAAATCAAAAGTTGTATTTGTTAACATTGGTTAATGCTAACATGAACTAACATGAACTAACAATGAATGACTGTATTTTTATTAACTAACATGAACAAAGATTAATAAATACTATAACAAATGTATTGCTCATTGCTAGTTCATGTTAGTTAATACATTAGTTAATGTTAACAAATGAGGCCTTGTATTGCATTGTAAAGTGTTACCAAAATGCAGCATTGCAGCCCTTTCTCTTGATACACTCTTTGCATTTACAGTTTTCCACACCACACTAGGTCAATATCAAAAATATTGGAAGTGAGAGCAGTGGTAAAAACAAGTGCTATACAATGTAAACGTTACGCTCAACCCCCTGGTGTTCCTGTCACTGGTTGCCATAGGCACTGTTGTGTCGGAACATTCACTGAGGTGAGAGTCCTGGCAGTAGCAACTGTACAGCGTCGTTCCATCATGTTTACCCTGAATACCTTGAGCCATCAATACAAGACCTGTTTCTTCAGCATTCTCCCTCTCTTTGAGAAGCTAAACATCATGTTGAAACTCAGAGGCACAATGCTTAACATGCCTTTCCTTTGTGTTGCTATAAGAATCCTATTGTAGATACTTCAGTTTTTTTCCATTGCAAATATCTTGCACACCTTGGTGGGCAATAATTGAGTTTTGATGAGCTATGCCAAAAAAAAGAGGCAGTTTTGTTAAGCGAGTCAGCAAGCCAACATATTATATCATGATGCATAATAGATTTGTTTAATAATTATTTACCCATTTAATTTAAATTTAGCAATGGGTAACATAATGGAATCCTCTGAACCGAAATAAATACGGCAGATAAAAGTCGCTAGCATGAAGTTTCCAAAATTGCCAACTGTTTTAAATCTAAATTGATGCATTTAGATGCTTTAAATGGAACAAAACATGCTGAATTCCCCATGTGCTACAAAAAAACGTGACTTATGTTAAAAGGTCTTTGACAATGTAACAATGTGGTGTAGCATCTCATTTAATTTACTGCCCCTCTTTTCCTACGTTAGAGTGAACGTGTTGATTTACTGCCTTTGAGTGTGTTGGGAAAGAACGAAATTCTAAGGATTCAGTGGAATGTTGTGCCTTTGAAAGAGCAAGATAAGTTTGAGCACTTGGATGATTTGGTGCTGTTTGCTAAAACCTAGATTTAGTTTTTGCTCTGTATTCAAATAGTTCACCTTCACATACCCTGCAATATGCATATTGGTTGAATTTAAAGCCAATTAGATTTACATTCAAAATTCATATTTTGTTTTAACATTTTTATTTAGATTGAACAATGACATTTAAATGTAACATTTATTTATTAATGACATCAAATAGATAAAATAAACAAATTTGATTATTCTAATAGATCAAGGCCCGGTTTCACAGACAGAGCTTAGATTAAGCCAGGATTAGGCCTTAGTTCAATTAGGACATTTAAGTAGCTTTTATAAATGTGCCTTAGGAAAAACATTACTGGTGTGCATCTTGAGACAAAACAATGGCACTGACATATTTTAAGATACACTATATTGCCAAAAGTTTTGGGACGCCTGCCTTTACATGCACATGAACTTTAATGACATACCATTCTTAATCCATAGGGTTTAATATGGAGTTGACTCACCCTTTGCAGCTATAACAGCTTCAACTCTTCTGGGAAGGCTTTCCACAAGGTTTAGGAGTGTGTTTATGGGAATTTTTCTTCTAGAGGCGCATTTCTGAGGTCAGGCACTGATGTTGGACAAGAAGGCCTGGCTCACAGTCTACGCTCTAATTCATCCCCAAGGTGTTCTATCGGGTTGAGGTCAGGACTCTGTGCAGGCCAGTCAAGTTTCTCCACACCAAACTCACTCATCCATGTCTTTATGGACCTTGCTTTGTGCACTGGTGTGCAGTCATGTTGGAACAGGAAGGGGCTATCCCCAAACTGTTCACACAAAGTTAGGAGCATGAAATTGTCCAAAATGTCTTGGTATGCTGAAGCATTAAGAGTTTCTTTCACTGGAACTAAGGGGCCAAGCCCAACCCCTGAAAAACAACCCTACACCATAATCCATGGAAACCCACTCCATGAAGCTCTCTATGCACTGTTATTGAGCTAATCTGAAGGCCACACGAAGTTTGGAGGTCTGTAGCTATTGACTCTGCAGAAAGTTGGCGACTTCTGCGCACTGTGCGCCTCAGCATGCGCTGACCCCGCTCTGTGATTTTACATGGCCTACCACTTTGTGACTGAGTTGCTGTTGTTCCCAATTGCTTCCACTTTGTTATAATACCACTAACAGTTGACTGTGGAATATTTAGTAGTGAGGAAATTTCACGAATGGACTTATTGCACAGGTGGCAACCTATCACGGTACCACGCTTGAATTCACTGAGCTCCTGAGAGCGACCCATTCTTTCACAAATGTTTGTAGAAGCAGTCTGCATGCCTTTGTGCTTGATTTTATACACCTTTGGCCATGGAAGTGATTGGAACACCTGAATTCAATTATTTGGAGGGGTGTCCCAATACTTTTGGCAATATAGTGTACGGTAGTGCAAGTTGCTTTCAGTTAAAACAGCACAAACATGCATTTTAGTCTGGGACTATAGGCTTAAGCCTTGTCTGTGAAACCAGGGGGTAAAAATTAAATATTTTCAATACATTGTTTAGCTGAATTGTTTTACTAAAATATCTGCCTGTGTTGTTTTTTAATAAGAAATATCGGTAACACTTTACAATAAGGTTCATTATTTAACTACATTAGTTAACATGAACTAATAATGAACTGCCCTTATAAAGCATTTATTAATCTTTGTTAATGTTAATTTCAACATTTACTAATACTTTATTAAAATATTGTTAACATTAGTTAATGCACTGTGAACTAACATGAACAAACCATGAACAGCTGTATTTTTATTAACTAACGTTAACAAAGATGAACAAATACAGTAACAAATGTATTGCTCATGGTTAGTTCATGTTAGTTAATACATTAACTAATGTTAACTAATGAAACCTTATTGTAAAGTGTTACCGAAATATCTTTACACTAGAGAATTTCACATTTGGTGGCCTGCATCAGTGTAGCTACGGTGAGTCACTCACATATTATATGTAATGGGAGATTTGGTTTATTGACCACAAGAACTAATAATAGCTCCCTCGGGGGGTGAGGCAGTGCTGATGGCAACACACCGGTTCAAAGACCAGCTTAACAGCAGAACAAGCCTTAAACCCACTAGCTTTCTCAAAATCAATCCACTCACTGTATTTAGACGTTATTGATTTTATTAGTTTTCACTTGTCAGGTCATTTAATACCCGCCAACCTCTATTATGATGAATCTGCTATTTCACATAGCTGTAATGTTGATGATTACATCATTTAATAACCTCTGCTCATATGTAGCTTGTTTAGTCACAGTATGAGCCGCTATGCAATCACACTGGGAAATTGATTGAATGCATGACCGCTAAGAGGGATTCAAAGACTTGTCCACATGATTGTGCACTCGCTGCAATAATCAGCACTAACTAGTGCACATGCTCAAATTGGATGTCAAGATCAGTCGATTGACCTGTACCTTGATGGCATGGGGTTTCATTTCTTCATTGCTAAATTACAACACAGTTTTCATGCTGAATGTCTAACTGAAAGGTTTGCTGTTACTTTTCTAAGATATTGGACTTGTAAAACAGACAAAGAAATCCCCCAAATGTGCACTGAAGGTGGGACACAGAATATAGAGATTTGAGCCAAGGCTCTTTTGACTTTAAAAAACTGTTTTTTACATATGTTGTATGTTGCACAAACACAAAACAAAATGTTCCCCACCATTTCCCAAGTCCTCAGGTAAGGAACATACACAGACATGCACCTTTTTTCCTGTTATATCAGGGGCAAAATTGCTCAAATTGCCTCTTTATTAATCTCCCATTTACACTTTTAACAGCCTCTTGCAAAAAGCAGCATTCCCTGCACAAAATGGCTGCTAAAAGCCTAGCTGTGTAGTAAACCAGGTCCTCAGCTGCTATTAGCCTGAGAGGCCGAGGGTACATCTATAAATGGAGCGATGATGGAACATCCTCCACAAGAGTCAATTAAAGCACTTCATTAGACTGCAATACAGAGGCCACAGGCCCACGAACCCAGTAATGATGCCAATCATTGTGTGTATTACTCAGAATTAGCTACCAGCTGTCTGAAGCAGGGCTAGATCTTAATGCTAAGATGAATAATGAGCCAGAAAGTATGGCAAAATATGAAGTGAGTTTTATATTTTTATGAGGTAGTGTTAGACTATGCGAAGGCTAAACCCTTACAAAAAAGTTTATTCAAGTGTCCTATTAGTATACTTATAAACTAAAAATAAGTATACTTTCAGTGTACTTTTTATGTATTTCTCAGAAATATACTTTATATACTTCTCAAAAATATACTTAAAATTACACTTGTTTAAACTTTACTTATACTAACAGAAAAGTCTATATTTGGCCTGTACTTGTATTCAATCTTTTGATTGAGACCTAAAAGTATAATTAATTAATATTCTAAGTAGGCCTATACTTGGCTTATAGTTGTTTACTCTTTTGATTGAGTAGCCTCTATTATATACTTTTTTCACATAGTTTTACATACTGTCTTATGAAGTTACATTGTTTGAAAAAATTGATTTATAAAGAAAACAGATATGTTCCTAATTCTGAGTATGTGAATTTCTGAGTAGTCCACTGGTAGTGTACATAGGAATTTACTTAAAATTTACTTAACTCTATCTCCGCCATTGACGCAGTTTTCCGGCTATCAGTGTTTTCACTGTTATACGGTAGGGGCCGCTATTACGCATCTTCTGAAAGAGCACAGAATCTCTGGATCAAAACACATGTGAAGAAGAAGCAGAAACAAGCAAATCACTATATAAGCATGTAATAACTCGATCATCAGACATTCAACCGCATATAAAACAAAACTGCCTGACGTTACCGACTGAAAAGCTTTTCTTTTGATATACTGCATGTTCAGATATTCATACAAAATATTCTGGGGGCCATGAAAGTTTTGTGAAAATGCTGGCTGGCAACTTAAAAAAAAAAACGCTGCTGGGGAAAGAGTTAAGCTTCATATTAGGGCTGCACTCATTTTATTTATTTATTGCATTTGTTCATTGCATTTCATCTCACCAACATTAGAATGATTTAAATCAGGGTGCAAATTATGTGAGGTTTTAAGGGGTACAGTAAGGCTTGAACCCCTTAAAGGAAATTAAAACAAAATTTATTTCCGCCCATTTTAATGGTGCTTTCACCACAAAAGTTATAACTCTCAGAGTGTTTGGCATGGTAATGGATATGACCATGTTGATATGTTTGGTCTTAGCTACTGTTATAGGAAGACGAGCAAGATCAAGGACACCGTCAACCAGGCCAAACAGGCCAAGAAGCGCTGGGCCGGACACGTGGCCAGGATGTCGGACGGGCGATGGACGCGGGCCGTGACCAAATGGCTGCCTCTCCACATCAAAAGACCGCTCGGCCGCCCCACAACCCGATGGCGGGACTCGCTCAGACAAGACAACGGCAGAGACTGGATGGGTCTGGCCGGGGACCGAAAAGCCTGGCGAAGTTGTTGTGGCCTGCGTTGAAAGACCGAAATACAGACCGATTGAAAAATGAAAGATAGGTATACAATAGGACCATGCATAATAGGCAGGGGACTTTACATGACAGGCATTTTGCCACCGATTCCATCTCGTAACTAGCCTGTAAAGAGCTGAGCCAAGAAAATGGGCTTGGCAGACTGTGTTCAATATGTTCCCTCACCTGTTTATGCGGAGAAAACAGATGGCAAAAAGCAGATGTCGGATACATTTTGCAATATGAAAGCAGTAATTTTCTTGTTACTTCATCTCTCGCTTCATTTTAAGTCTCGGTAGAAATTCCACATAGCACACGTGGGAAGATTTGTGAGTTATTTTCCCATTTAATGATATCTAAAAGCTAATCCATAGGCAAAACTAGTGGCTCTGCCTCATCCTTGGACATGAAGTTTAGAAGAACGGTCTTGGTCAATGCCTGCCTGACAAGTCCGTGGTAGTTCAAATAACATTAGCCTGAGAACAGTGTATTTTTTCCATCACACCTCTTCAACAGTCTGGCAATTCCAAGACTTGACACTTGACAACTCATCCCTCTACACAGTATTTAAACAAATGAATCATCATCAAGAGGTTGAAATGTTTAAAGAACATGTCTATCACATAAAAACTAGAGCTGCCGTACTCAAACATATTTCGCTCCACTATCCGCCTGCCCAGTTGTCATTCATGTGCTGAATATGACCACATGCATATCCGCAGTCAGACGGGACTCATGTTCATCGGTGATTTCCGTAGAAACCATGGAATCCATGAAAAATCAAGCGCGGCTATGACGTCATTGACAGGCGACGCAATGACCAACACGGTCTCACTCCTATTCGTCACATATTGACGCTTGGTCAGGACCCCTCGGCGTCACTTTTTAACACACAGGGTACCCCTTTAGCGTCGTTTTCCGACGCACAGGGTACTCCATTTGATTTCAGTTGTTTGCCCAATGTGTCAGATCAAGACACATTTAATTCTTTGCATTTGTAAAAGTAGACATGATTTTATGAATATTTATAGGCTACTTTTATAATTTGGAGCAACTAACCCCACTCCTACCCTAAACCTACCCACTTCTAAACAATATAAAATACGTAACAGGCAAATAAAAGTACAGTCACAGGTATTTATTGCAAAAACTGACCAAAAACAGTATAAAAGTATTAACTTATGTTGCATTCCAAGTCTTCTGAAGTCATACGATATCTTTATGTGAAAAACAGAGTTGATCTTAATGTTTTAATCGCTGAAATGACGATCCAATCCGCCGCTCTGTAAACACACACACTCCACTCAGTCATATCTCATTCAAATGATACACCCGACTCTTTAGCATGACGTGATCGGTCACAAGACACACGAGAGCCAATGGCATTTTACAATCAAAGCTGACGTAATGACGCAATTGGTCACGAGACATACGACAGCCAATGCTGTCAAAGCTGACGTAACGTTTCCTCGGGCGGCAATTTTTGAAATGTGTTCATGATCTTCGGCGGATGGACTCGACGCTGATCACTTTTGGGGATTTTCTTCACACAAATTAATCGTTTGGCCTTGGAACACTTGGAATATTTGTACTTTTTGAATAAATTGTGGCTGCAGTCATATCTGCTTGTTATATCCTGTTTTTTATAATACACAAATGGGTAGGTTTAGGGATGGGGTTGGGTTACGTGTTCAAAACGTGTCTGAATACCGTAAATAAAAAAGAAAATAAATGTAAATAAAATTATGCTGGTTGATTAAATTGAGAATCATACTCCATGTCATAATGGCAAAATCATAACCCAATATATAGTTTCATCATGACGATAACCATGCCCAACGCTGTATATGTCTGTATATGACGCCAAAGGTTTCTCATTGAAATCAATGGAGTACAGCGCGTCGAAAAACGACGCTAAAGGGATTCCCTGTGCGTTAAAAAGTGACGCCGAAGGGAACTGACCAAGTGTCAATATGTGACGAATAGGAGTGAGACCGTGTTGCAATGACACAAGCCATTACACTTGGTAAAATGGCTGATTTCTCTGAATTTAAACATTGGAAATATTTGGGATAATGTAAATAGTACAAAAGTCAACAAAATATATAACATTGTTTTAGTGGTTTTGGGATATTTTAATCAAAAAATCTTGCATATTGTGCCTTTAATTGGTGGTTTTCGTCAAATTGGACAGTGGAACAGACTTTCTGTAGTCTAAAGTCTGGCTACATACCCTTTATCCTTTAACCGAGTTCAAAAAGTCACAACATTTTTAGAGTTTGTGATTGCTGCCTCATTTCAGCTCCCACATACTTTAAATGTCTCTTTAAGCTGATGGCCACGTGGGAGTCTCAGCTGACGGGTACATTGGACACGGTGCACACAGCAGTCGAGCAGTCATCGAGACTTCATGCCAGGGAGAAGGATAAAGGGGAAGCGGAACAGAGGACGGCGACAGCATCCCATATCTACAGCCCCGGGGCTGTCAGTCTGTCTCCTAGTTCTGGGGAGGGGTAAACCTGTTAGGCCTGGCTGGGAGACTAAACACTACCCTCTATTGGATGACACAGAGATTGTGCATGGTGAGGCTTGACCCTCGCTTGAACCATGTTGAGGGTTACAGCAATGAGAAAAGTGACCAAGCAGTGAACTTCCAATCCGATCCGATCAAAGTCAATCCAAAATGTGATAATGCGCATGAAGGATGCAAGCTGCTTTTCATTTTGGAATGAAATTATATAGGATGGGTTTAGAATTCTTTAAACTTGTTTGCTTACATAGCAAGTTATTGTTCTTATTTCTAAATACAGATTTTGAGGTCAACATGAATTGCAGTTTTCCTTGCATAAGTTGACATTTCTTAGTGAAACAGGCTATTTGATGAGAGAGAAAAAAACAATTGGCACTTGATTTTATTTATCCTGAATTGACTGGATCATGAAAATTAGGCATAGCACTCCAGACTGAATTTGAGTTCGCTAAACCAATGCATAAATATCTATATGGCTATTATTTGACAGAAAATGTATATTAATAAATTAGGTAACACTTTTACTACATGTACTTATAATAGTAATAACCTAAAATCGATTAATCACATCTAACATAAAAGTTTTTATTTACATAATATATGTGTATATACTGTTATATTTATATATATATATATATTGTGTGTGTGTGTGTGTATATACAGTATATACATACACACACACACACCCACAGACATATATAATATATAAATATGATATATATATATATATATATATACACACATATTTTATGTAAACAAAAACTTTTATGTTAGATGCGATTAATCATGATTAATCGATTTGACAGCACTCATTTTGGACATTATTTTGTATAAAAATGATTTTCAGTTCATTTTAAATAAAATGTAATTCAATAATTGTATAACTAATATTGTAAAATGATTAAATATTATTTAGACATGTATTCAAGACAAGTGACATCTACAAAAAGGACTAGAAATGTTAAATTTTTTAGGTTGATTGGGACACTTTTTGCCATTAAGAAAACTGTCCCAAACAACCTGAATTCACCTCCATTGAAGACGACTCTTTTTTAATTAGCAATAACACTCACTGATGTTTGCAATAAGACCAAAAACATTAAGCATTAAGAAAGCAGATATTTAACATAAAAGACTTTAGTTTCAAAGAATTGTAGACATCAACTACAACAGCGCGATGCATTCATGATTTTGCATTTATTCTTTGGTCCTCATTTCCAGATAACAGCTTCTGCTTTAGAATATGAGACGTGCAGGACCACTTCACCACAATGGCCTGTTTCGAACTTTTGAACACTTTTCATCTTTTCTAAGTCTCACACACTTTTAACACGTCCTCTGTTGGGAATAATATAAAAATTAGACATGCCTCTTATGAAGCACACATGTGGTAATTGCAAATTATGAATGGCCTTGATTGGTTATGCATAAGGAGCAGAGACGGTCTCCTTGGTCACATCAGTAGGCTACCAAAGACACCAGTGTGTGAATTCACTGTAAATCCTAATGCTCAAATTAATTCATTGGTTTCAGTAGGGTAAACTTAAATTCTTAAAAACTTAGTTCAATCAAATTAACTTTTATGAGTATATAGAACTTTCTTTTTCTTTTGAATTCACAAAACTGACACATTTTAAGGTATCCCAATTGTTTCATTGTTTTGAGTTTTATGAACTTAGATATAACTTAAATTTAACTGAAACTGTGCTGGGATTTCTATTTCCCAGCATGCTTTGCCATGTCACTCTATAGGAAGAGTAAATGTATGAGTACAAAATAAAATTCTGACAGTTCTGCTTACTTAAACTTTTCTTAACTTAAAAAAAAATTGATGTACTGATTACTTCAAATGTTTTGGGTTTTGCCAACTTGTTTGAGTTTACAGCGGTGTCAACTATTTTAAATGTTGAACTTCACATATGTTGTGCTGCTTTTCAGAGGTGAATTGTAAGAAAAGCTTAGAATCAAGCTCCAGTATCTGGCCTCCAATATCCTGTCACTGTGCATCAGCTGCGCATTGTCTTTAATTTGAGCTTTGTAAATAACAGGCACTTCCCGGGTTATTAAATCTCATTTCGAGTTCTAACATGGGGGCAGACCAGCAATTACTATAAAAGAGTGCGGGAGAAAATCAATAACTCTCACATTATCTCTCAGTCAATGCATCAGCTTACTAGAAATATGCAAACTTTGTGTTTTAGATCATGTTTAGCATATGGTTTTGTTTTCTCATGGAAATCTGACATTATTGTGGTCGTTTACCCTCTTATCCCTTTATCCCCAAGTAATGAGACTTTAGGAGTCAGCACAAGGTTCGATGTTGTCATATGCTGCTACGACAGAATATAACGCAGCTTTAGGGTAACAATCACCTCATGTCCACTTTGATGACTAATGAACAATCATATGATATAATCTATAATTTCATGAAACCTGGCAAGAACATGCCCAGTACAAATTTCACTATTAAAGGGATACTTCACCCAAAAATGAAAATTCTGTCATTTAATCACGCTCAAGTTGTTCCAAACCTGTATAAATGTATTTGTTCTGCTGAACACAAAGGAAGATATCTGGAAGAATGTTTGTAACCAAGCAGATCTCGGTAGCCATTGACTACCATAGTATTTTTCCCCCACTATGGTAGTCAATGGCTGCCGAGATCTGCATACTGCATACAAGACAATGAAGCCTATATATTTTTACGATGCGTATCCCAATAACAATACCCCACATTTAAGTATCTGATGTACATATTTTAATGTTACAAATACATTTACCATAATGCATACCATATATTAAAAATGTGAATGGAAAAAAAAAAAAGGTTCCAAAAGGGGGATTTTGTAGCAATGCCATAGAATAACCATTTTTGGTTCCTTAAAGAACCTTTCAGTGAACAGTTTTAAAAAGAACATTTTAAAAATCTAAAGAACCTTTTTGTGAATTGAAAAGATTCCATGGAGTTTAAAGGATCTTCATGGAACCATCAATGCCAATAGATACCATTATATTTTTCTTTTGATTTTGGGTTAAAGGTGACCTGGACATACTGCCATACTACAGATTCACCCATATACAATTTTTTTAAAATATTTTAGAGTCTGAAGTAGTACAAACCCGATTCCAAAAAAGTTGGGACACTGTACAAATTGTGAATAAAAACAGAATGCAATGTGGAAGTTTCAAATTTCAATATTTTATTCAGAATACAACATAGATGACATATCAAATGTTTAAACTGAGAAAATGTATCATTTTAAGGGAAAAATAAGTTGATTTTAAATTATGGCATCAACACATCTCAAAAAAGTTGGGACAAGACCATGTTTACCACTGTGTGGCATCCCCTCTTCTTTTTATAACAGTCTGCAAACATCTGGGGACTGAGGAGACAAGTTGCTCAAGTTTAGGAATAGGAATGTTGTCCCATTCTTGTCTAATACAGGCTTCTAGTTGCTCAACTGTCTTAGGTCTTCTTTGTCGCATCATCCTCTTTATGATGCGCCAAATGTTTTCTATGGGTGAAAGATCTGGACTGCAGGCTGGCCATTTCAGTACCCGGATCCTTCTTCTACACAGCCCTGATGTTGTTATTGATGCAGTATGTGGTCTGGCATTGTCATGTTGGAAAATGCAAGGTCTTCCCTGAAAGAGACGACGTCTGGATGGGAGCATATGTTGTTCTAGAACTTGGATATACCTTTCAGCATTGATGGTGCCTTTCCAGATGTGTAAGCTGCCCATGCCACACGCACTCATGCAACCCCATACCATCAGAGATGCAGGCTTCTGAACTGAGCGCTGATAACAACTTGGGTTGTCCTTGTCCTCTTTAGTCCGGATGACATGGCGTCCCAGTTTTCCAAAAAGAACTTCAAATTTTGATTCATCTGACCACAGAACAGTTTTCCACTTTGCCACAGTCCATTTTAAATGAGCCTTGGCCCAGAGAAAACATCTGCGCTTCTGGATCATGTTTAGATATGGCTTCTTTTTTGACCTATAGAGTTTTAGCCGGCAATGGCGAATGGCACGGTGGATTGTGTTTTCTGGAAGTATTCCTGAGCCCATGTTGTGATTTCCATTACAGTAGCATTCCTGTATGTGATGCAGTGCCGTCTAAGGGCCTGAAGATCACGGGCATCCAGTATGGTTTTCCGGCCTTGACCCTTACGCACAGAGATTGTTCCAGATTCTCTGAATCTTTGGATGATATTATGCAATGTAGATGATGATAACTTCAAACTCTTTGCAATTTTTCTCTGAGAAACTCCTTTCTGATATTGCTCCACTATTTTTCGCCGCAGCATTGGGGGAATTGGTGATCCTCTGCCCATCTTGACTTCTGAGAGACACTGCCACTCTGAGAGGCTCTTTTTATACCCAATCATTGCCAATTGACCTAATAAGTTGCAAATTGGTCCTCCAGCTGTTCCTTATATGTACATTTAACTTTTCCGGCCTCTTATTGCTACCTGTCCCAACTTTTTTGGAATGTGTAGCTCTCATGAAATCCAAAATGAGCCAATATTTGGCATGACATTTTAAAATGTCTCACTTTCAACATTTGATATGTTATCTATATTCTATTGTGAATATAATATAAATTTATGAGATTTGTAAATTATTGCATTCCTTTTTTATTCACAATTTGTACAGTGTCCCAACTTTTTTGGAATCGGGTTTGTAGTATCTGTTAGCTGAGCTACTCAAGTACACATAACACAAGAAATGTCATTCGACTTCATTATTAATAAGCTTCGGTTCCTGTCTCGTGGATCAAATTACAATTCATTTACTTAAGACGTGTTTCTATTCCCACAGCGTGCAGGGTTATTTCCCAAGAGACGGGCGTTCAAAGACGACAGTTAAACGTAACCTCTCACTGCGCATCACGGCAGGATTTAGACAATCCACTTTTTATTTCCTCCGAGAGGGCTGGGTAAATTTCAGTAACATATACTCATGCGATCCTGAAATTAGCCAGTCAATACGAGCACAAACACAAAACAGACAGGTGAAGTAAGCTTTCCATTCTTGAAAGAACCTGCAAAAAGCGTTGTTCTGAGTCAGCAGGAGCCTGTTAGAGACATATGACTGTGACAAGAAAAGGAAACTTGTATTTAGGAAATGAAGCAGAAAAATTTGTGCAAGAGCTTATTAACAGCAAAATGAATTAGCATGCATTAATTTGAGGAACATGATTAAGGATTATGAAAAGGATGAAAGAATAAGGAGACGTTATGTAACAATAATCCTCCTATGAATGGCATCCCTCCCTACTAGTTAGTGGTGCAGTATTAAACTTTGCTGTAGAACACCCATAGGACAAACTGTGAACATGGATGCATCAAATTGTGTGGCTTGTTGAGGACAGTTGTGTTATTACTTCTCTCAATGATCTTTTGTCGTCAATAAAACAGGCGGAAAAAAAAAAAACCAAAGACTTGCATTGAAGGAAGGACTCGGATCAAATCTAGAGACCAGAGTATCATGAAGACTTGGAGGACACTTCTGACTTGGACCAGTAAACTAACATAAAAGCAATGAGAACATAATGGCAAACATATAGCTATGCCCTGGCAACCACTTAGAGCACCATGGCAGTTTTGTGTAAAAAACAACAAAAAAAAAAAACATATATATAGTTTAAAGGGTACATAACACACACAGTTTCTGCCAATCTCATGTTAATCCTGAGTACCTATAGAGTAGTATTGCATCCTTCATATCTCCGAAGTGTCTTTAGTTTTATCATATTTATAAAAGACACATATGCTGTACCGATTCTTTCCGAAAACAGCTGAGCTTGTGGAGGCGTGCAATGAGCGGAGCTAAAGAGTCACGAGCACACACACACACACACACAATATATTATGGCATATTTGGCAAACAAAAGAAAAAACAACAGTATTTGAAAATGATTTTCCTTGAAACTGCGCTTTGACAGAACTATAGTAACGTTACGTCATGAAGTACATAGAACATAACGCACTTAGCACAATCAAAACTGAGTAATCGTTTATTTAAACCTTTTTCAGCAGCTGTCAGGGACGAGTAGAGCGCAGTCTAGACGGTTTAAAACTTGCAGATGTCCTGGTCAGTGTGCACACGATGATGGACAGGAGTCATATAGTCCCATATTCGATTTCAATTCAAGCCATTCAACTGTGCTCTCAGAGTTGGTTATATTTATAAAGAGTCTTCGAGTCATCTTCCACCACAGGTGTAATCCACGTTGGATCACTCTCCCACTCTTTATTGTAGATAAAACTTACTGTATATTTATGCCACTTTAGCATAGCGATCACTTGAATATACAGCTACAAGTTATCGCGCTAAAAACCGCCAGTCATGTCAGTCATGAATGAGCGTGTCTGCCTGCTGATCGCTTATTGGCTGGAAGTGCGTGCTCGTCGGCGACGTCAACACCAGTGCCAGCTGACTCTGCGTGGGCCATGTGTCATGATGACTGATTTTATGGAGTTCATGCACACTTAAGTTTTATTAACCAATAACCACACAAAATTAGACTATAAAATTTAGATTTTTGAAAACCGCCAAACTGACCTCGAACCAGCCCAAATTTTGTCTACCCACCCAAGCCCATTTTTACCTGAACATTCAAATTCAAAACCCGGCAAATCTGGCAACACTAGTTACAAGACCCGCCCCATTCTACTTCTGATTGGTTATGTTAGTTTGGTTAAGAGTGAAAGCTGTTCCTCTCAAACCATTGGTAGGCGAACTCATGAAATCGAATGTGATAACACGTTAGTTTTTTTTTTTTTTTTTTTTTTTTTTTTTATGTAAATACATCGGCAATGTATTTTTCCCCAGGCAAACGCCGCACGCCGGAGATCCGGCACGGTGCCGGAAAACTTTAAGCCCTGTTAGTGGCATTGTTGATTTCGTGGTCTAAAAACAAAATGACAGTGCTGCCATGGCTTCCGAAGCTCGTTGATGGACGTGCTCTTGCTCTCGCTGGTTGATGTGCTCGCGTTCATCCGGAAGAAGTGCCCATACAAGGAATTTCGCCCTTTATGACATCATACAGGGCCATACTCGAAAAAAAGAGTGAAAGAGTCCTGAAAGAGTGTATTTGGCACGGAAATACTCAGTCATACGTCCAACTAGTTCTTTTGAAATTTTGGCAATGTTTAGCATGATAATCCAACTCTTCAACAGTGTAAATAAGTCAGAAAATAGTATTAGACCCCCCACCCCCCTTTAAAAATCTTAACTTAAACTTAATGCAACAAACATTTTGAAATACTGTACTTCAGATACTGTACATAATCATGTTTGTTAAATTAAGGAGTCTTCCAAACATTTAAATCAATAACATTTATTGCTTCATCTGAATACTGTATTGAAACCACACGCATTCAGTAATACACCAAAAAAAAAAAATATACATGGATGCACAAAAGGCAGTGAACACAATGCTCTACAAAACACTACTTTACAGAAATTTAAAAATTCTAAATATCAAAAAAAATAATTCACACAGCTGCAAAATAGCAGCCAGCTGTTATCGGTGGGACAACTTGGGGTTTGACTGTCACAAATGACATTGTAAATGAGCTAGTCGGAGCAGTCAATAACCACCTGCCAAAACAACAAAAATGAAAACAACTTCTCATAAAATAGATTGAAATGCTGGTATAAATTAATGTGAATCATGAAATCAGTTTAAATCAAGAGGTAAATGTACCTGACATAAACCATTCACTTTCAATGCAGTGCAGACTGCACGATAATACAAAAGCGAAGGTGGTAGCGTGAGAGAAAAGAGATTTTACATCCTGTCAGTTACACACAAATGACCAGAAAGAAATGTTATGCTAGGTTTGAATCATTTAACAGAACAAAGATAGCTATGGCTTGTATTTGCTTTGAACAGAACCAGAAAAGCAGCCAGTTATGGGTCTTCAGAGAAAGCAAGATGATAAAATCCACTGCCCTGATGTTTGACACTGTGACTAAAATATTAATACACCAATGCAGAGGAGACACGTCCTAGCAGGTGTCCTAAAACTTAGAAACAAGACTGAATACAGATTGAACTTTCTCTTTAACAAAGACTAAAATATTAAAAAGAAATATTCCAGGTTAAATACAAGTTAAGCTTTAACAACAGTTCATATTTTGCCTCTGAAATGCAATTATTATAGAAGGCAATGGACAAGCGACTTTTGCTTTTTCTAACTGAGCAATGAGTCGGAATTATTTCCTGTAGTAACCGAAAGTATCCCACAGCTGTGTCAATAGACTTTAACTTGTATTTAGCCATGAATATTCTTTTAATTAGCTGTTTAGGGATGTCACAGTTGACAGTGTGATTACTGGACACCAAAGAACTTCAGTCAAACCGCTTTGACAGACTGACAGAAACCAATGACATGGATGAAATTAAGTAAAGAAACTGTTTAAAAAAAAAAAAGAAAAAAAAAAAAAAAAAAAAAGTTTAAAACCTTGACTTCAGCAATAAAATCATATGTACATCTGCATAAAGTGTCCGTTTGGGAAGGTTGGAGAAGTTAGGTAGACTCTCGACCAAAAGGCGCATGGTGGTAGATTGGGTGTTGCTTCTGATGGCCTTTGTGGAAGGCCACTCAAATGTGTGCCATCGTAATCCCCACAAAAGGACGCAGTTATTGTTTAGGGCAGTAGTCTGCAGGCTTTTAGTCCTGCTCCATAGGCTCTTCTTCCGCACTCTCTGAGTCCAGGGCCCCTGACACAGAGTCGCCCTCTGTGGGTGACTCTACGCTACTGTTGCTGGATGTGGGCCCAGAGGCATTTTCATCAGTGCTACTGCTGCTGACCTGCTCGCTTGGCTCCTCTCCTTCTCTCACCTCAGGGCTAGAGGCCACACCTGCTGGGGCTCTCTGCTCTGATTGGTCCATATCACTGGGCTCTTCTGAGGAGTCATCTGATCCACAGGGAACCTCTCTCTCAGTAAAAGCCTCTCTGGAATCTGCAGCAGAACACTCAGGCTGTGTGCTGGAAGGCTCTGCGTTAGCAAAGAATAGAATACATTAGAACACGGTCTAGTGTGTAAACACCCTAAAAGTGGAGAAGCAAGTTACACTACCTTGGTCCTCAGAGCCTCCAACTGAACCATGAGGTTTCCTTTCCTCCTCTTCTTCTTCACTCCCCTCGTGCAACATTGATGACGGTGATTCGGCATCCTCTGACTTGTCTGAGGAGCTTTTGGTCGACGTAAATCTGGGTGTCTCGACAACCTGCTCGTCTACATCATCTTCATCCTCATCTTCTTCATTGCCATCCTGGTTGAATTTAAGTCTCTTTACTTCATGTTCCTCCTCCTCCATTCCTTCATCTTCCTCGTCGTCTAAGTGTTTGTTTTTTACAGAGCTGCTGAGAGGCCCACCGATGCCTGATACAGACACATCACTGGAACACAAAGATATATATATTTCTCTAATGTAAAGGATATTCAGCGCTGCTGAAGTTCAAGCGGTTTCATTATTCATCATGCAAGAGATAAGTGAACATGTTCATTGATTTAACCATCAACATTTTACACAAACAAAATCATGAAAGATGAGATATGACAGTAAACTTAGACTACCTGGCCGTTTTGCTGTGTCCTTGTGGTGTGTTCGTCTCTTTGTTTTCTGTACTGTCCGGAAGGCCGTTTGTGGCCAGCGAACTGGAGTGTTTCTGTCTGTTTAATGGTCTAGGTGTTCCTGGACCATTTACTTTCCTGTAATATAAAGAGAAATCAAGTTAAACCCATTTTTTAAGTGACTAGTTCTAAGCTCCGTACATTTTCCTCACCTCTCTGTAAAGGCAGACATGTTCCCTGACAACATGACCCCATTCATTCTGTTGACACCACTGCAGCCATTTTTCCTACAAAGGCCAAAAATAGCTCTTCATTCATCTACAGTAAATTAAAGATATCCAGATGATCAAATTAAGATGTAGCAGCTTTATGGTTTTAATATTGAACAGTAACTACTTACTCAGATGTAGGATAAATGCAACTGACCACCATCACATTCTGACAAAGAGAGAAAACAATCAATATCACAACATAAGCAACAAAGTCTACATTTACAACCTCCTACTTGGGTGATGGGGGGAAAAAAAAAAAAAAAAAAAAAAAAAAAAGTGCAGAATAAAACTTCCTGCTTGTATCTCATAAAGATGTGGACCGTTTAATGATAATCAAATCACTTTTAAGCACATAAAACACATCAAGGAGTCAAAGTTCCTCCATCACATGATAATAAAACCCATTTAACAAACACATTTTTATATCGATAATCGCACATCTGCAAACCAAATGCAAGCGACCATAAAATCAACAGAGTACCTTTATGGAAGTCAGAGATAGCACGTAATAATATCCCACATCTGACTTCAGATGGAACGTAGCAAAACTACAGTAAAAATGCAAATACAAAGAGAACACACTGGGAATGCACGGTCAACCCTATAAGAACATGGTGAAGATGCCTCAAAGTATTTCGTAGCAAGTGCATCTAAACAGCATCCATTTATTAGCCTTATTTCTTAACCTGAAAAATGCATCACGTATCATGCACTGACCTTCTCTACCCCTCTGAGAAACTTCTCTGTTCCTGTGTAGTTCCTCTTAGGTTCAGTGAGCAGCTCACACAAGCGCTGGATAGTAAATGGGATCCTGGATAGAGAAAATATTTGAATAATATTTGAATTAGCTTGTGCAATCTCCACAACAAACCACAGAGAATTAGTACCAGATCTTCTCTACTCTATCCTGACACATATAACAAGGATTGACGTAAGCTTGGTTATACTCAACAGCCAGAAGATGGCACACTTGCTCTGGGGTAAAGAGACAGGCTTGCTCTTTATGCAAAACAGCTTACACTTTTTACAAAGACAAACCCCAGTGCCTTTCTAAAAGGACAATGGTGATAGCACCACACAATGCAATTAATTAAGAGTGTTACTAACCCGTTGTATCCATCAACAATCTTAAGTATTCTCTCCTTCATTTCTTCGAAGGGAATCGACTCCACATTAGGGTTGGCAGGCCCTCGCTGCTCTGGGGCCGACGCTCGGAAATCCTCCATTACTTTCTCCAGTTTGAATATGAAGTAGCTTTTAAACTGAGACCAGGACACCCTGGAGAGGCGACAATATGGAGCATTAGTAACTCAGTCACACAGACAACTACAATTTGTAAGGAACAAGATCCGTCGGTTATGATTCTCTTTATAACACGGCCACCAACCAAAAGAATAAGCATTAAATTGCTTTATTATGTGTTAAAAGACCAGTGTGATAAGAGAGACATGCTATGTAGGATGAAAAAAAAACAAATGGCCACAGTTCAGTGGGTCATTATGCAAAAATATTTCAACACAGAACTCAACGTAACAATAACAAGCAGGTATTTCAGAGACATAGATACAATTTGATCTCTCGATATGCATCTGACTATGTATTCTCACAATTACTTCAAGTGAGGGAAAAATGAGGGCAGGTCGTCTAAAGCAGATCTAGTCGATAAGGACAAAGTTCAGTGTGTTTTGGAACAAAACCAAAAGTGCTGTGGTGTTATAATAAACCAACTTGTGGTATTACCGAGAAAAGCATTGATGATTTTAAACAAACCACTGAAACAGAGGTTTACAGAAAGGGTTTCTGTGCCTCTCTTAGATCACTCACAGATATCTGGAGGTACTTACAGGGTTTCCCCGGTCTTCGCAATATGGCACAAAAACTGGTCCAACTCCGGAGACGCTTCTTTCTTCACCTTCTTGTCAAAATCTGCAGAAAAAACAATAATAAGATCGCATTGTTGAATTCATATGAATATCTGTAATGGACACAATCCGGACATCTTAGTTCTGGAGTGCATTTAACTGCAAAATCTATTCTAAATTCTAATTCTAAATCTAGTTAGTCCATTCTGACACTAATCCACTTTCATGGAAAAAGGGTGCATGTTTTAATTAGCTATATCTAATATAATAGTTAAATACAAATGCACCAGTTTCTAGTTTTAGGTCATCTACAGGTTCCAAATTCAGACAGCATTTTCTTTTCTACACCTATTCAGAGCACAAGTAGTCTTGGAATAACATGCATGCTTTTATGAAAATTATGAGAAAATGTATCCTAACTGTCTTGTTTCTAAGACATTTTCAAGTTCCAAGTGTGATATTTCATGGCCACTTCTATTTAGACCACTGAGAGTATAACTATAACCAGCCCAGCCCTGAACTTTGATGACAAATGAGAAAATATTAAATCCTTTTCCTAACACACTTACATAACAGCTTCAATAAATCTGATGTCATTTAATCACCAAAACTGTACTACTCTATACACTATATTTACACTAACTACACTAAATATAAACACACACACATATATATATAAAGAGAAATTAATGGATTATTATTTTATTTACGCTATAAGCGTAGAGCTGAGAGCACAACTTCAGTTAGGATGTAAATGCCAAAAAAAAAAAATTCACGTTATAAAGAAAAATTAAAAAGAAAACCAGACTTTATTATTAAATTATTTACTACTTTAGAGATCACCCGATGAGTAAAATATAGTTGAATCAGCTCTACATCATCCTAAACCACTAATTAGTTCTCAATCAAAAAATAGTCTTGTTTATTAACGTATTACTTACCTATCCCGTCAAAAAATTACAGAAGTCATAAAACAGGGGGATGAAACCTGTTCATCTGCTCTTAACACACAACAGACCTCGAAAAACTGTAAAAGCCATTTAGCCACAGGCCATGCTAACATGAGCTAACTCACATTACAAGCTCATAAGCACATATAACTCCTCTCTAAACTCACGCAGACCACCTCAACACACACAGCCGGGTACCTTTAAGAGCTTCCAGAAGAGTGTCTATCTCCATGTCTGTGTTGTTGTCCCTGTCTCCAGCTGAAAACCGAGAGCTGATGGCTGCTGTTGAGCTCAGTGAAGAAGAGGACAGGGGAAACAAATATGGCGGCGACTGCGACGTCACTGCCGGCCGCTCTTCAGGAGCGCTGACTGTTGCGCAATAGTATGTCTGCGTTTCAAAATCCAGTCAGCTGCCTATCTAGACATCCTTTTTGAGACATTGTAGTAGCTGTACCGATGCAGTGTTTTTGTAGATGTGCCTCACAACCTTGTGAGCTGCCTACGTAGACAATTTTGGAGCACAATAGGCGCGTTCTGAAGAAAGTGTGTCTCTGTCCATAAATCCTGTGAAGGTAGGCACTAGGCAGCTCACTAGGTTTTGAACACGGCCTCAATGTCTTGTGCAGTCTGACTGGAAATATTAGCCTATTTATAATTGAGCGCTCATCTCCCTATTTATTTAAAAACAAGTATGACTTATCTCGCTCTGGAATTTGAATTTACTTTTAAAATGGTAAAATTTACTTTTTACTACAGTAACCACTAGCCCACCGAAATGCCACAGCAGCTAATTATAATGCACGACAATGTTTATGATATATATATATATATATATATATATATATATATATATATATATATATATATATATATATATATATATATATATAGTCTGACCAATAGAATTTAATATAAATTCTTTATATTATCTTATAAAAAAAAAACTTAACATTTCAATACAGTCATATAATACAAAGCCAAATTAATATTAAATGCATATTTATTTATTACATTTCTGACATACACACTTCTGTATAAAAGGACAATAATACATACAATAGTAGACATTCAGAAAGACAGAAAAGCACACTTGATACAATGAACATCGCTGGTGCGTCTCTTGACACAAAGATAGCATGAGATGTATAATAGTCCCCTGAGTTTCCAGTTAAATAAATCTCATCACTGATCCCAGACCAGTGACAGGAGGCTGGAAACTGGTCACACATATAATTAAGCACATTGTGCTAAATGAACATATCAAAACACACAACAAAACAATTACAACACACTCTCCCCCTTTATAATGTTTGCACTTTCACACACAAACAGTCAACAAATTAAAAGGCTGCAATTACACAAACTTAAAATGATTTTAGAATGTAAAAAAAAAAAAAAAAAAAAGGGTAAACTGATCATACTAGGTCCAGAGAGTTTGTTTTGTTAAGCTAATCTTGTTGCCATTTTAACTTATCTTTCATGTTACTTTCTCCAAACTCAGTATTTGTTAAAAAAAAGTGCAATTAACTATATATATATATATATGTACGTACAGTATATTAAAATGTAACCCCAAAGAAAACATTACAACATCAGACTTCTAGTTGTTTCTAATCTCACTAACAAGTCATCTTCAATGTAAACAGTGTGAACATCCACCATTAAGGCTGTGCTTAAACTGAATGTACATCTTACTGAATTCTAAAGGCTGACAGGCTAATTCTCTTTGGTTGTTTCTGCGTGCTACATTCATTTTTGTGGCTTGAAAACAAGGCGTTATCTCATGCTATTAAGCAGAAGAATGCACAAACAAATTGGTGCAGCCACATAAGTACAAGAATTAGATAAAGTGTTCTGAGACACAAATGCTCAAATTGTGTAATACTAGACTTAAACTAGATGCTGAAAAATGGTACAACACAGTTGTAAATAAACAGCTCTGAATCCATATTTTTGGATTTGCTGAAAACAGCTTTGCCAACGAGTCTCTCATATTCACATTCAGATGGTTGGTTACCCACAGTTGGAGGCACTCGATGCATTTGGTTACTTCTCTGTCTCCATCCAGCAGAGCAAAACTGCTGCTTGTTCCCGCTTAAATCTCCAACTCCGCTGGCTCATGAAGCTCATACTGGGCCTAATGGACCAAATGTAGCTTGCCTCTGGCATTGCTTATCTTCAATGAAAAAACATAACAAAAACACTCTGATCCAAGCAGCAGGCAGAGACTCTTCCATATGATGTTGAAATGCAGCTGAGGCTCATTTCTCGTGTGCCAGTCGGACATGGCGGACCACTTTTTTCTCATAAACAGCCCTCATGGTCTTCTCGATCTGTTTGAGGAACACCTGTGGTATTCTTCCACAAAGGGTGTTAACTGTGTCTAGGAACTTAGTCTGAAGAGGGTAAAACAAAGACTGGAACATGTTCTCCTCAAAGGGATACTGAAAGAGAAGATGAAATACATAAGTGTTTGAGCAACTGCTTTGGTATAATTGCAGAGGCACAATGAACTAGGTCCATATTTCATATCTGACTGAATTCTGAACAGCAGAGGGGCCACGTGACTCAACCATCCAAAAGGCTTCCTCTTGAAGAGACTCTTTCCTGCTATTAGCCTTCAAGGAGAGATTCAAGGAGACTGCACTCTGAATGCACAATGCAACACTTCTATTTATTCGCATATGATTCAACACCCTCAGGATTTGATTTGTTAGCACTGAAAAATTAGAACATGGCCTGAGCAAGCAAAGCCAAATGGATTATATTTCTTAAGCTTAAATTCCTATGAAAAAATTAAAAAGTCATAATAATACATGATTTGATTTGTCATTGTAAATCGATTAATTGCATCCAAAATAAAAGTTTGTGTTTACATAATATATGTGTGTGTACTGTATATAATTATTATGTATATTTGAGTACACACACATACATGTATATGTAAGAAATATTTGCATGTATATACTGTATATATATTTATATCATTTATATTATATATAAATGTTTGATATACAAAAATAATACATTTTTCTTAAATATATACATGCATGTGTGTGTATTTATATATGCACAATAATTATACACAGTACACACATATATATTATGAAAACAAACTTTTATTTTGGATGCGATTAATCGATTTGACAACACTAATATACATACATACATATATATATACACATATATATATATATATATATATATACACACACACACACACACACACACACAATATATACAGTGTGTATATATATATATATATATATATATATATATATATATAAATAAAAACGTGTTTATATTGATATACACTACTGTTCAAAAGTTTAGGGTCGGTAAGATTTTGTAAGAAATTAAATATTTTAGGCATGCATTAAATTGCTCAAAAGTGACAGTGAAGACATTTATGTTACAATAGATTTCTATTCAAAATAAATTATGTTCTTTTTAACTTGATAATCAAAGAATCCAGGTTAAAAAAAAAAAATGTTTCACTGTTTCCATAAAAATATTAAGCAGCACAAATGAAGGATCGCTGGAGTAATGGCTACTGAAAATTCATCCTTGCCATCTCAGGGATAGATTATATTTAAAAATATATGAAAATAGACAGTTATTTGAAATTATAATAATATTTAGCAATAATACGGTTTTATTGTATTTTTGATGCAGCCTGGGTGCGCATAAGAGTCTCCTCTAAAAAACATTTAAAACATCCTAGTGAGTCAAATTTTTGAATGGTAGTGTACATATATAATTATCATCAATCTGACAGCCATTCTATTAGTTCTATCATATAACTGTCTCCTGAAAAGACAGTGCCAGCTCACCTCACGTATGGCATCATACACCACTCTGAATGCGGGCTGCTTGTCGTCATGGTACACTCCACGGTTACCATGAAGAATAGACACTCCCTCCTCTTCTGCAGCTTTGCAATTGCTTCCATACATGCAGTGATCTGGCCTGTAGTTCCACTGGCATGGAAATATGTACAGACACTCTGTAAACACAAGGAAAAATATTCAATGTTTTATCTAAACTGCAAAATAACACAGCTATGCAGCACTTGAGCTGAGAATCTTAATTTTTCTTCTATTTGTTGTTGTGTGTAGTTGTGCTAGTCTTTTGGATCAGTTCCATTACAGTTGTCAAACAAGCACTACCCTTGCCAAATGTCACACCAATTTAGAGACTTTAATAACATCACCTGTCAGCATCTGTTCCAGTCAAGATAAGTGTTTATCTACACAAAAGGTTCTTATCTCTATAAAAACCCAGATAAAACGACAACATTCAGGAGGGCGAGGAAAGAGAGAGAGAGAACATCTTTTTTTATGTTCTGGGAAGAGTACAAATGGGAAGATGTCGCTTCAAGCTCTGCACTAAATAACGATCAGACTTAGAAAGTTTAGTTGACTTTTTAAATTTGGATTTAAAGGGTTAGTTCACCCAAAAATGAAAATAATGTCATTTATTACTCACCCTCATAAGACCTCCGTTCATATTTGGAACACAAATTAAGATATTTTTGTTGAAATCCGATGGCTCAGAAAGGGCTCCACTGGCAGCAATGACATTTCCTCTGTCGAATCAGCGGTTCGGATCGCCAAAGTCACGTGATTTTAGCAGTTTGGCGGTTTGACACGCGATCCGAATCATGATTCGATACGCTGATTCATAACGCTCCGAAGCTTCATGAAGTAGTGTTTTGAAATCGGCCATCACTATATAAGTCGTTATTTCGGGGGGGTTTTTGCGCACAAAAACTATTCTCGTCGCTTCATAAAATTATTGTAGAACCACTGTAGTGAGATGGACTTTTTAACGACGTCTTTAGTACCTTTTATGGGTCTTGAGAGAGGAAATGTCATTGCTGCCAATGGAGACCTTTCTGAGCCATCGGATTTCAACAAAAATATCTTAATTTGTGTTCCAAAGATAAACTGAGGTCTTACGGGTCTGGAACGGCATGAGGGTGAGTAATCAATGACATTATTTTAATTTTTGGGTGAACTAACCCTTTAAGCCTCCAGCAAAAAGCACAATTAAACTAGTGCTGTAACACTCTAGAGTGCAAATCAACAAAAATAAAGAAAGGAAACAGGTTTAATCCGTGTATCATTCGTTCAATTGTTTTTTGATTTAATATTGAAAGTAGAAAAATTAGAAAACAGCTCGTTTTTTCATTTTTTCGAAAAAACGAGACTTCGGCTTGATTTTTCGTTTTTCGTTCAGAGGTAGAAAAATGAATAAACAGTTTGAATATTCGATTTCTACACGTGGGCGGGAATTATACGCCCCTTTCTGCTGATTGGTCAGCCGAAGATCAAACTATTTCGTCATCAGTTCTTCCTCAGTTCGGCACAGCAGAATAAAAGTCCTGCGCTGCTACAGCTGTACGGATTCTTAACGCGTTTATTGCAACTACATTTCATATTTTTCTCATCAAACAACCAGACTAACGAATGGCTCGACACAACCCGTACCGGGGCAGAGCCTAGACAGGGCTTTCTTCTGTGTAGACTAGCGATTTTAGACCAGCAAAGTGTCCGCGAAATAATTTGCTATATCCTACCGTATTTTCCGGACTGTAAAGTCACGTTTTTTTATCATGATTTATTCCAAAGTGACTTATATAATGCATTTAACGTCAAATAATCGAAATGTTGACTTTTTAAAGTAGGCGCGTCCAGTAGGCTATTCGCTGTATTTAGTTCATGTTTGTGGTGTGCGCCAGAAAGATGTTCAAGGAGACCGAGACGCACTAAAGCATCGCATCCTGTTGTTTTTTTAATTTTTCAAAGGCATGACATTTTGTAGTCATTTTGAATGTACGCAAATAAAATAAACATTTTACTGTTTTCGAATGAGGAAAAAACCCAAGTGATGGCGCCTCGCGCTCACATAACATATCAGTTCTGGCATTGCTAACTTGACATCGCAGCCTGTTCATTATCAAAATAAAACCAAACATATAAAAAATATATTCTGCTTAATTTAATTTGTCTATTGCACAATATTAAGGCTGTGTCAGTCAGTACTTGCTGTTATTCCAAACTCATATCTCTGCATGTGAAGATGCCGATATAGCCTATATGCGTATGCGACTCGACTGAAGTATGAAGCCTTCTTTACATAAATGGTAGGCTATAATAGCATCCAAATGTTACATTGCAAATATGGAAACTTTCCACCGAATGAGAGGTGCACGAGCCCAACGTCAATACAGTTTCAATTTAAATAAATTCATTTAGGCTTGGTGTTTAAAATAAATGTTGTTTGTAATAAATGGCACAATATATTTTTATATAGGCTTCTATGTATATTTTTATTATATGGCTACTTATATTTTTCATTCTTGTTGTTTTCTGAATACCATTGATTTAAGGATTTGTCATACAGTGAGGGGAAGTAAAATACGCATAGCCTACATGTTAATAGTGTTTATAATGTTAATGTTGTATTTTATTTACCGGTGCGTTACACTACTTCTGAATGTAGGCTAATAATAAAATGCAGTAACAATGCAACGTTTGCGTGTTTCTCTCTCATGTGACGTATGTCGTAAAATAATCCATATATGCAACTCGTGCCATATATTCCAAGCGCTCTGGTGAGAAACAAACCGAAATGGCAAGTTATTACAGGCTTTAATGAAAATCTTGTGTTGCAGTCCTGTGTACGAGTCTGCAGAAGCATCCTTTTGAGATATCAATTATAATAAATTTTAATAAAACACAAGGCACAAATCATAAAATACAAGAGTATGTATTTTATTATCTCTGTTGTTCTCCGGTTGTCCAACTGCAACGCATTATTCTTTTCTTTTTGTATTACTGTTTAAAATATTTATATATTTTATTTATTTATTTTATTTATTTAACCAAGATAGGCTATGACAGCCGTCATATATCCTGCCAACTGATGCAAAGAAGTGGATTTTATCTACACAGAAGAAAGCCCTGTCTAGGCTCTGCCCCGGTACGGGTTGTGTCGAGCCATTCGTTAGTCTGGTTGTTTGATGAGAAAAATATGAAATGTAGTTGCAATAAACGCGTTAAGAATCCGTACAGCTGTAGCAGCGCAGGACTTTTATTCTGCTGTGCCGAACTGAGGAAGAACTGATGACGAAATAGTTTGATCTTCGGCTGACCAATCAGCAGAAAGGGGCGTATAATTCCCGCCCACGTGTAGAAATCAAATATTCAAACTGTTTATTCATTTTTCTACCTCTGAACGAAAAACGAAAAATCAAGCCGAAATCTCGTTTTTCTGAAAAAATGAAAAAACGAAAAACGAGCTGTTTTCTAATTTTTCTACTTTCAATATTATATCAAAAAACGACTGAACGAATGATACACGGTTTGTATGCAAGTTTAAATGATGCACCTGAAAAAAAAAAAAACTTTCCCTTACTTTTTGTACTGTTCCAGTCCAATGATACAGTGATTTTATCACGTATGCTAGTATCATGATACTTATTTTCAAAAACATGGTAATATGGAGGTACAGTGGGGAGAACAAGTATTTGATACACTGCCGATTTTGCAGGTTTGCCTACTTACAAAGCATGTAGAGGTCTGTAATTTTTATCATAGGTACTCTTCAACTGTGAGAGACGGAATCTAAATGGAATCTTGGCCAAGATCTCGCGATACATGGCCCCATCCATCCTCCCCTCAATGCAGTGCAGTCGTCCTGTCCCCTTTGCAGAAAAGCATCCCCAAAGAATGATGTTTCCACCTCCATGCTTCACGGTTGGGATAGTGTTCTTGGGGTTGTACTCATCCTTCTTCCTCCAAACACGGCGAGTGGAGTTTAGACCAAAAAGCTCTATTTTTGTCTCATCAGACCACATGACCTTCTCCCATTCCTCCTCTGGATCATCCAGATGGTCATTGGCAAACTTCAGACGGGCCTGGACATGCGCTGGCTTGAGCAGGGGGACCTTGCGTGCGCTGCAGGATTTTAATCCATGACGGCGTAGTGTGTTACTAATGGTTTTCTTTGAGACTGTGGTCCCAGCTCTCTTCAGGTCATTGACCAGGTCCTGCCGTGTAGTTCTGGGCTGATCCCTCACCTTCCTCATGATCATTGATGCCCCACGAGGTGAGAGCTTGCATGGTGCCCCAGACCGAGCGAGATTGACCATCATCTTGAACTTCTTCCATTTTCTAATAATTGTGCCAACAGTTGTTGCCTTCTCACCAAGCTGCTTGCCTATTGTCCTGTAGCCCATCCCAGCCTTGTGCAGGTCTACAATTTTATCCCTGATGTCCTTACACAGCTCTCTGGTCTTGGCCATTGTGGAGAGGTTGGAGTCTGTTTGGTTGATTGTGTGGACAGGTGTCTTTTATACAGGTAACGAGTTCAAACAGGTGCAGTTAATACAGGTAATGAGTGGAGAACAGGAGGGCTTCTTAAAGAAAAACTAACAGGTCTGTGAGAGCCGGAATTCTTACTGGTTGGTAGGTGATCAAATACTTATGTCATGCAATAAAATGCAAATTAATTAAAAAATCATACAATGTGATTTTCTGGATTTTTTTCAGATTTGTTTCAGATTCCGTCTCTCACAGTTGAAGTGTACCTATGATCAAAATTACAGACCTATACATGCTTTGTAAGTAGGAAAACCTGCAAAATCGGCAGTGTATCAAATACTTGTTCTCCCCACTGTATTTTGATATTTACCATAGTATGTACCAGCTTTTGAAAAATATCATAGTATTATCATCTTACATGCCTAAAAACATGGTAAAACCAAAGTATTTTGATATACCATGATATACCAAGTAAGGGATAATCCACGGCTAGCTGTGCAATAAACGATTTTAATGCATGACGTGGAGGCAAAGAAGTGCATTAAAATCATTTAATGCACAGCTAGCCGTGGATTATCCCACTTATACCATGGTCATTTGCAAGCATTGACAACTTAAAGCTGTTATTTATGTTTGCAGCGCAATATTTGACCGGAAGGGTAAAATTGACGGTTATTTTCGTCAGTTACGGCTTGTTAGATCTAGCATTCTGCCCACTTGGAATCAGACACAGAGATAAAGTAGTGCATAAGATTACAATTATTTGAATGAATGAATTATAGCATTTTTTTTTTTAAATAATTGCAGAGAGTGAGAGAGAGAGCGAGAGAGAGAGAGAGAGAGAGAGAGAGACAGATTCGTCGTACCTGTGTGACGTGTATGTGCGCTTCAATGAAAACAGTGCATTAATATAGATCAGTGATTAAACTGACTTGGAACTACCTGTGCATTAAGCGGTTTTATTGCACACCTTCCAGCCAATCAGAATCGAGTATTCAAACAGACCATGGTATAAAGTATATACCATGGCTTTTACAAGATACTCCAAGGTACTTTAAAGATGTAATCAACAATAGGACTTGAATTTGAATAAATGGGTCTTCAAAACATACTCTTAGTGTAGTACATGCCAAAAACAATGTTTTTTTTATATATACCTCTGTATTTTACAAGATAATTCAAGTGCTTCAAAGAATATTATGGCACATATCCAAAAACATGGTTTTAATATAGTGCATGTCCAAAAAACAAGGTATTTTGATATATACCATAGTATTTACAACATACTTCAATGGTATTTTAAAAACACCATGGTACATGTCCAAAAAACATTGTTCTTTTTTGCTAGTGTTGTCTAATCATACTCATCATAATCAAGCATATCTTTGAGCAAACAAACATGTACCTGGATTGTAGTGGAAGATGATGTTGAGGAGGTCTTGGTCTCCCCATGTGATGTGGTTCTTGTATTTCTGATAGAGAGGGTGTAGCAGATTTTCCCATGACAGACCGCTAGCGATCATGCTGTTCTGTAAAATCAATAGTGGCAGGTTATTTTCTTCAACAGTGAGTCTGGCAGCCACATTTCAGACAGCTGTTGATATGGAAATTGAGGTTTTTTTCAGAAGAAGAAATGTTCTTTTTGTCCCCTCAGACAGCCTTGAAAATGTGCTTGGGTTGGAAATTACAGTTCTAGCTGAGTTACAGAGACATGCTAATCCAGACTGCTGTCACCCACTCTCTCTCTCTCTCTCTCTCGCTCTTCGGATGGCAATCAGTAGACTACCATCACTGCCTACTAAAAACAGCCTGAGGTTAAAAGGGTTTAAATGTGAAAAGAAACCTCAGAAGATATGTGAACGCCAAAACCTCAGCCCACTACCAAGAGGAATAAACTATATAAGGAAAACGCTGGCAATATCTAGTTATAACTAAGCACAAAAGCAAAAATCTATGAAATCTAAAATATTTGCATTATTTATGTTTGTAATACATTTGTATAAATCATAAATGTATTTGATAGAGATGCACCAATATTAAAATTTTGGCTGATACTGATAAGCTGACAATCATTTTCAAGTGATAGTAGATAACCGATAAATGCCATATATTAAAAGTTTTATATCTAAATAAATAAAAAAATAAACAACTAAAAACTTAAATTAGACGTTTTAAAGCCACAATATGTAATTTTTCGCCACTAGAGGTTGCTTATTCAAAACTAAGGCGTGGCTTGATGACGCCTTGATTTCGCTGAGCTTTTATTATGCTGCAGACGAGCGCTTCCGCTTTTTCCGGCGTATGTGGGGTAACGCAGCGCTGTTGTATCATATTAGATACATTTGAGTGTGTTGAAAGTTATAATGCTACTCTGTGCGTTCGCTTGGCGGCTACTATGAGACACTTGTTGCACACTGCAGTAAGCTAGATCGATATTAGGCATGGTAAAACATGGTATTCGTGGTAAATCTAGAAAACAAGATTTAAACAATAAGACTAACTGTGTGTACAATATAAGAATCATTAGTTTTCTGTCGATGAATGTATCCAAACAGTTCCTCACCTGTCTAATAAAACACAATGTATTAAAGCGTCTTTGGTGTTCACATGGTTTCTACAAAAATAAAATTGGAAATTGAGGGTAACGCAGGCATGATGTCATTGATAGGTGACACACGGACGTGGTTTTATTATTTCTCTGGATTTAAACATTCTTGGAAACATTTGGGATAAAGTAAAGTACACAAATCAACAAAATATAACATTGTTCTAGTGTTTTTTTTGATATTTTAATTCAAAAATCTTACATAGTATGCCATTAAATGCTAGAAATTTAATTTGAAGACAATTTAGGCATCACATTATAATGTACAGTATGAAAAATGGATATTGATTTGCCAAAGATTACATTTAACAGGAAATTATTAGTGCTTTTAAAGATTACTTTTGCTGTCATCTAAAACTCACTTAAAGGTAATCTAGAATTAAATACAATATTGGCTGGTACTGACAAAATAAAATAAAAATCTCTAATATAAAATGAAGACTTTTATTATTTCTAGTATTTAAAGTTTAAAAAACAGCTATGTGGACTTGGATTTTGGACCACTGAAATTTCACCATAACCAGAGCTATTAAGTGACCATCAAAATTCAAGTCAAGTCAATTGTATTGTTCCTTACCCTGAACAGAGTGCTACGAATCCGTGTGAGGTTCATTAGCATGACCCCTGAATTCACCCCTGTCACTCCATAAAAAGGGTGCCTTGCGAAGCGGCTATACCAGCCAATCTTGGGGATCTCGTGCTCTGGGGCCATGGCAGCTAGCTGAGTGCTGTTGAAAGCCTTCAGAAACTTCCAGATGTCATCCATAGGTCGGAGAAACAGAACATCTGTGTCCACGTACAACAGCGAGTCCACGTCCTTCAGGATCACCTGATATCAGAAGAAATACTTGGTTGCAGTCAGTGTGGTGAGATGGAAAACAAACAAATGAAGAAAAAGTATTAAGCAGCAGGGACCTACAGGAAGAAACAGCCTCTGGGCAGCACATGGCTTGAAGAGTTTCTTCCATTCATCTGCATTCCCCACAGAGAAGGTGATTGGATATATGCTGTAGTGAAACCTGGAGGACACCGTCTGAGGCCACACACTGAACTGTGAGAAGAAATGGAAAGAATCAGTCAATGTCATGACTGTCAGGCTTCGGTAAACTGCACATCTATTGCTTACAGGTGTCAGCGAAGAGAAGAGTGTGAAGAAACTTATACCAATCCTTCAAAAGAGCAACATTTTGTATCTTTTGTAAGAATTGTGATTTATAGAATGTAATTCAGAAGTCCTGAAGAGATCTATACCCATACTGTTATACCTTCTTCTAACTAACTAGGACATGGCATGTTTTCATTGTCTTGTTTTGGCACACTCTATCAGCTTTGGCACAAACCTGTGTCAGTTTATGTTTTTATGCTTTTTTGCACAAAAAGAAACAAATTTAGCTAGTTGGGTGAGATATTTTGAATTTATTATGTCTAGATAAAGAAGAAACCACCTTAGGGGGATATATGACCCCTTTTTTCATGCAGTTTTGCAAGTGACAACCCATACCATTTTTTTTTTGTGTATGTAAACAATAGCCGCATTTCCACCGCAGGAACTTTACCCAGAAACTAGGGACTTTGGGGTGGTACATTGTGTATGCAGGGACCAGGGTCTAAACTAAGTTCTGGGTAAAAATTCGAAAAAATTTCAAAAAGTCAAGAAGCCCCTGCTCACGAAGTAGTACTTTTTCAAACTTCAGGAACTTTTGGAGGTGGAACTTGGGCGCTGAACATGCTGATTTGTTGAGTTCACGCAGCATTTTATTTCAACCACCGTTTTAAAGAAGCAGCAGGGCTCGACAATAAGGACTGCCTGATTGCCCGGGGCCAGCGTGAACGACACTTGGGCCAGTTGACAGAACTGTCACTTGCCCACTCGGGCCAGTGCTGCATCTTCGCGGAAGTTGATGATAGTTGATTGCGCATTTGTAAGCCTTGCCAATTTAAATATTCAAGTGCACATAGACGAGAAAGTGTCTCTCAGTTTAGTACTCACGCGGCTCACACACATACGCGCCCACGCGTCTCACAGCGCCTGTCTTGTCAAGTATCTCCGTAAACATAGTCGGTTATGTCTTAAGTGAGCGTAAACATGAAATTTGCCAGTCACCGCCAGCGTTTTTTTTGGGTCATTTTCACAAGTTTCATGGCCCACAGAACATCTTGTATAAATATCTAAACATGCAATATATCAAAAGAAAGAACAGACCCTCTGTTTTATTCTAGCTTCATACATTCTTTTTATCAACACTTGAATGTGGGTAAGTTTCATGAAAAAAAGCAACATTTTGAGAACAAAAAGATGAGAAAATCGCGTTTTTGACAAAGACTACATCCAGATGGGATTCAGAACGATGATCAAATCACAGATGGAGTAGATGGAGTCCATCAACACCCCCAAAGCATCACAGTCCTTTAACGTTAGCTCGTCCTGGAGGTAATGGCTCTGCAGTGAGTAGCCTCTCCTTGTTTCTGGTTCTTCTTCGCCTGTGTTTTGATCTGGAAATTCTGTACTCATTCAGGAGATGCGTAATAGCGCCCCCTACCGTATAACAGTGAAAACACAGAAAGCCTCATTAATAGCAGGGAAGCGTTTTCTCATAAAAGACGAGACAACAAAAGACAGAAAAAAAAAAAAAAAAAATTCACTCACTGCTCTTGATTGAATAACTTCAATAAGGGTTAATCTATATTTATACAGTGAAGACTATGCAGTGATATTTTACATTTGATTACTATTTCTGTACCTGGAAATCTAGTTTAGATCTACATGAAAAACCTGAAAAGAACAGTTTATTTCATTTGTACAGTGGTGGTCAGAATTATTGGCACCCCTGGTAAATATGATCAAATATGGCTGTAAAAAATAAATCTGCATTGTTTATCCTTCTGATCTTTTATTCAAAAAATTCACAAAAATCTAACCTTTCATTGAAGTAAAAGAATTGAAAGTGGGGGGTAAAATCACATTATGAAATAAATGCTTTTCTCCAAAACACGTTGGCCACAATTATTGGCACCCTTTTATTAAATACTTTTTGCAACCTCCTTTTGCCAAGATAACAGCTCTGAGTCTTCTCCTATAATGCCTGATGAGTTTGGAGAACACCTGACAAGAGATTAGAGACCATTCCTCCATACAGAATCTCTCCAGATCCTTCAGATTCCCAGATCCATGTTGGTGCTTCTTCTCTTCAGTTCACCCCACTCATTTTCTATAGGGTTCAGGTCAGGGGACTGGGATGGTCGTGGCAGAAGCTTCATTTTGTGTTCAGTGACACATTTGTGTGTTGATTGTGATGTTTGTTTTGGATCGTTGTCCTGATGGAAGATCCAACCACAGCCCATTATAAGATTTCTAGCAGAGGCCGTCAGGTTTTGATTTTTTATCTGTTGGTATTTGCTAGAATCCATTATACCATGTATCTGAACAAGATGTCCAGGACCTCCAGCAAAAAAATAGGCCCACAACATTAAAGATCCAGCAGTATATTTAACCGTGGGCATGGGGTACTTTTTATCCCTGTTTGCACCAAACCCATCTGGTGGATTTGCTGCCAAAAAGCTCTTTTTATAGTTTCATCTGATCATAGAACCAGGTCCCTTTTAAAGTTCCAGTCATGTCTGAAAACTGAATATACTGGAGTTTGTTTCTGGATGAGCAAGAAGGATTTTTCTTGAATCCCTCCCAAACAACATGTGGTGATGTAGGGGTTGTTAGATTTTTTTTTTTAGATTTTTTCTGACCCCAAGACTCAACTAATCTCTGCGATTCTCCATCTGTGATCCTTGGAGAGTCTTTGGCCACTCAAACTCTCCTCCTCGCCGTGCATTAAGAAAATATAGACACACGTCCTCTTCCAGGCAGATTCGTAACATCTTTAGTTGATTGGAACTTCTTAATTATTGCCCTGATGGTGGAAATGGGAATTTTCAATGCTTTAGCTATTTTCCTACAGCCACTTTCTATTTTGTGAAGCTCAACAATCTTTTGCTGCACATCAGAACTATATTCTTTGGTTTTACTCATTCTGATGAATGATTAAGGGAATTTGGCTTTTGTGTTTCCTCATATTTATACTCCTGTGGAACAAGACATCATAGCTGGACAATTTCATGTTCCTAGTCACCCTGGTGTGCTAAAAAAATTAAATATTAATGGGAATATACTTCAGAGATATTTTACTCATAAAAAAAATTCTAGGGGTGCCAATAATTGTGGCCAACGTGTTTTGGAGAAAAGCATTTATTTCATAATGTGATTTACCCCCCACTTTCAATTCTTTTACTTCAGTGAAAGGTTAGATTTTTGTGAATTTTTTGAATAAAAGATCAACCAGGGGTGCCAATAATTCTGACCACCACTGTATATTTGTTCTGTTGTATTTGCGCTGTTGCTCGTAATTGTATTATTTGTTCTTATTTTATTACTGACTGTCCTTAATGATATTTAAAATGTATATGAGTTAGGCTAGTAGTTTTTGGAGTCAACCTTATTTATTAAGGTTACATGGACCAAAAACAACAAAAGCAATAACTAAATAAACTAAACTAAACTAAAATAAATATATTTTATTACTTTTTTGTGGTGGGGCCAGTAAAAAAAATTAACCACTGGCCTGACGGGGCCAGTAGAAAAAAATCCTTAGCATTGAGCCCTGAGCAGTGTGTAAATTTTAGCGGCATCTAGCGGTGAGGTTGTGAATTGCAACTGCCCACCGCTCACCACTCGCTTTCGAAGCACATAGAGAAGCTACGGTGGCCAACACAGGACAAAAATGTTGTTGTCAAAGAGAGCAGAGAGTGACTAGTGCTCTGTAAAGAAGTTTGTCCGTTTAGGGCTACTATAGAAACATGACGGCGCAAAATGGTGACTTCACTGTAAGGGGACCATGTAATAAAAGGGGACCATGTAATAAAAACATAACGGTACATTATGTAAGCTCTTTATACACCACTGAAAACATAGTTATGTATATTATATTGCATTTCGGTCAATAGATCCTCATAAATACTACATACTGCACATTTAAAAGTCTGTTGCGGCGTGTGCAGTAAGAGTTGTTTGCTATTCGAATCAACAATGGAGTTTAAAAAAATACAACGGATGGACCGACGACGAGGTTCAGGCTTTATTAAGCTTATATGCGGAGGACAAAATCCAGCGGGAACTGGAAAGTCACGCGCAGTCCTACGTCACCAGACGGGAACACAGACAACAACAGGTCTGGGGGAAAAAAAGTTCCTGGGACAAATTGTTCTGGGTAATTTCGGTGAAAACAGGGCTAATGCCAACAGAAAGATGTGTATTATCACCATAAACTGCACAGGCCTAGCAATATGGAAAATTATTCAGAATAGGAAAACTGATCATTTAAAAAAATGCATTACCACTCTAACACTATGGACGTAACATCCCCACCGTTAAGTTTTTTCTTGGCATTTCACAAAATGCAGAGAAAAACAAGTTAGCCCACAGGTATAACACATCATACCACATTTTTCCTTAGTGCACGAGCAACATCCTTTCTAGTCTAGGGGCAGGAAAGGAGAGTAACAAAAAAAAAATTGCGGGGAGAGAATGAGAGAACTGCCGTCTCCAGGTCCCACGGCAGATACAAAATGCTCGATGACACCAGTTTCAAAATAACAAGATTTATTAAATAAACAGTGGGAATTAGCAAAAAGGGCTTTAGGAGGGGAGAGGCCAAAACAACAAACAAAACATTCTTCTTAAGGTTAAGGATAACTTACCTACCAAAGGAAAATAAAATAAAAATACAGAAACAATTACCTAACTCCCTTACTACTTAAACATAGGAGAAAATGTGGTTCTTAAAAAGCAAAAGGCCTCTCCCCTCCTGAAGCCCTTTTTGCTAATTCCCACTGTTTATTCAATAAATCTTGTTATTTTGAAACTGATGTCAGAGCATTTTGTATCTGGCCTGGGACCTGAAGATGGCAGTTCTCTCATTCTCTCCCCGCAATTTTTTTGTTACCCTCCTTTCCTACCCCTAGACTAGAAAGGAGGATCGTAACAAGTGGGATGTTGTCAGTGTTTGTCAGTGTTGGTGTGCCTACCTGTTCTGCAGTGTTGCGCAATATCATGTACAGATGTATGTGTAAGCTAACTGATTCTGCAAATAGTATAATTTTAACACTGACGAACCCAATACTAAGTTCATTCAGATTCTTCTCCAGTATGTGGAACCACTGCCGTTTTAGTCTATATGTAAATATGTGATATTGTGTGTGTTTTTTTTTTTTTTTTTTGTATTGGTATGTTTTATGTGTGTCCTGAATAAAAGCTTTGATTGATTGATTGATTACACATGGAACAAACATTGGGTAAAAAATTCATACAAATATTATATTATTATTTTACCACGGTCTGTCTGAATACTTAATTCTGACTGGCTGGAAGGTGTGCATTAAAACCGTTTAATGCAGATAGTTCTAGTCAATTTAATGTTTAATGTAATATTAATGTGCTGCTTTCATTGAAGCGCACACACACTCACATCACTCACACACCGGGATCGGAGATTGTGAAACAGAAACATTCGGAAGCACAGAAACTTATCAATGCTGCCCTGTGGCTTTTATTAATGAAACAGATTCGCTACATTATATTTCTCAGCAAAGAGGGCTCTTTATCTCTGTGTTTGATTTAATGCGGGCAGAATAACCGTAATTTTTATTGTAAATTCAACTGTGTAAATTTATTTAGATGCATGTCAAAAACAAAAGATATGAAAGCCATTTTTTTCTTTTCTTATAAATGTTGAAAAATCAACTTGGTTGCATTTTATTATTCTCATTATTCTAGCTTCGTCTTTTTTCCAGCTGTACGTGATCCCATCAGACCCATTTTTGAGTCATAACAAATCAGTTAGGTTTATAATATCCTGCTGTTAGCCAAATAACTACTGCTGAAAAGGCTGCAGAAAAAGAGGAAATTTTTGAATAACAAGCATGACATTGCATTCCTTCTCTATCTCTCTTCAAAGCCTTCAGTTCCTTTATCTTCAGCAATACGGCACAGGAATAGATCAAGATCAGCTCATTGGCACAAATATTGATTTCAATCTTGATTCAGTATCAATTCATATGTATATAGCCTACTGTACATATAAGAGAAAATAAGTTAGCCTTTTTAGCACTATTTTAAACTTTTCTTGGGTTAAATTATATTTGCTCGCAATCATTAATATTCACTTCTGTGTGCTTATATAAGTATCATTAAAAATATTAGGATCCAAGTTATTAACGTTTTAAAATTTCACATTTAAAGAAATCTAGTGTTTGATCATGTCTAAATATGTATTCAGATGCAAAACCTAAAAATAAGTAAGCAGTTATGATCTACAATACTTTTTTGAGCAACTAGACTAGATAGGCCTACATGTATATTTATTAAAGAGCCATACAGGCACCTAGTGGGTAATGGCATTACAAATGAAAATTATTATTTTTCCAGCCACAAAATGACTCTAATTTGCCTCTTTGCATTGGAATTCTCTATTTTAACCTTAATTACTACACTAATTGTAATATAAATAATAAAAAAATATTAGAAGAAAAATATTTTAAGCGGTCATTAATGGACCGTAATTATTGCACAAAAAAAGTATTTAGTACCAAAAGATCTCCTCAAAATATTCAATAAATATTATTAAACTAAAATATAGAACATTTATTTAATTGAAAAATAGTTAAGGTGTATGGTCACATTTGATCACCAATGAGTATGAGTGTGGCCAATTAGTAAGGAATACCTGATGGGTAAATAATAAAATGATACTGTAAATATGGTTGACGTAATAATCAATGCACGCTATGCTGTACGGTTTACCAAAAATTGCTGCAAATACCTGTATAGTGAAGCTGTTGTATATCCTGCTTAAGACATTCTAATGTATTGACAGCGCTGGTTTGTTTAGCACTATTGAGAGCTCCGTGAACCACGTGACCACGCGCGCCGCCGGGAGATGAAAGCATGTCGCAACTCTGTTTTTCAACGTCTCTGGCTTTAACTGTTATGCCACATTAAGTGCGCCAAAACGCTATTTATTGTTTGAATTTCGTATTAAAACTCAAAAAAAATTTAAAAGCTTAGCCTTGGTTTCCTATCAAAAGCAGGTTTGGCAATTTGGCGTGAGATTTACTTGGGCAGAGTGAGAACGTGAGACAGAGCCTGAAAGCGTGTGTCTCACGCCAAATGCGTGAGAGTTGGCAACCATGAGACTTACTCACGGTCGAATAGAACGCACCTTGTGTGTGTGTATGTGAGAGAGACGCGTGAGTGACAGAGAGACGGAGGAACAGCAGGGAAAGGAAATGCAGCTGAACGAATACGCTGCGTGTTTTAAATAGCGTAAAAAAAAAAGAAATAAAAAAAAAAAAAGAAATAACGAAACGCAATATGTGGCGGCCGGTGTTGAATCTGTGGCGCACCGCCACGAATTAGTCTATGTGTGGGAAACACTGTAAAGATATCGATAGATTCATGGATTTCTCATGTTACCCTCCCCACCAGATGGTTCTCAGGGTTAGCCTGACATTATCTGAGGGTTACCACAAAGCCACTAGTACAATAAAATTGACAGTCAGGGTTCTGTCAAAGGTCGGTTTAAATAACTAGTTAAGGATCTAAAAAGACAATCAGCATGATTATAATTACTATTATTAATACCACATGAGCAAGAGCTTTGTTATTGGAAGTTTGCAAAAGGTTCAGAACACCAAATATAAGCAATAATTATAGTGAGTTTGCCTTAGCAAAGCACTGGAAAAAAATATGAATTGTACCAAAATAATTAATAATAAACTGAACTGGCCAAACGTAAAATTTCAGTATGTACGGCATCATTTAATTTAAAAAAAACAGAAATCAAACTGATTTGTTCTCAGAGCAAATATTTACAGTCCTTTTAGTTATATTGGCATATTATATTGAGAGATTTTAGTTGCAAGGAAAAGAATCAGAGTGAAGCAATAGTCCATAAAATTATGCCCAAAATGTGTGCCAGATTTATTCAAGAGCTGCATAGTTAGGGGATGAAACTTTGTCTGAAAGTCAGTTATCCATTGCAAAGCTTTCCTGAGATTAAAGATATGCCTTAGATAAGTAAAGATACTCAAACCACTGGAAAATAAACATTGGATAAAAAAATTAAATAAATGAAAACACAAATTTTAGATCACCTGTCAGCTAGACATTACAATCAACTTTTTAAAAAAAACCCTAAGATAGCCACAGCAAAGACGAAAGAATCATGGGACATGCTCTCACCCCTTTTTCAAATTGTTCAGCCAAGTCCTCCTCTGCAAAGATGTGAAATTTGATCTTCTTTATGCTGAAGAGCAGTGCTGACTTCACCATGTTAAGCGTTTCATCTAGACGGTTCCCACAAGCCACCACTGCCAGGTGCATGACATCCTCTGCTCGTGTGACCTTTGACACAGGGTGCCCCACCTCACTCTTCTGCCTAGAGGTAAAGAAAAAAAAAAAGCTTAAAATCCATCCAAACCGTAACAACAACAAAAAACATCTGGTACAAATCAGTTGGGTCAAACCATGAGACAACACGGTCATGAAATACTCCTTATTCTGTACACGATTCCTCTGGCACATGAAATGATTCAAGGGTAAACAATTCTGACTCAGAGTCAGATTTGCAACCAACTTGATCAGAGAGCACACAAGGGCAACCGTATGTATAAATAAAAAAAAAAAAAAAAAAAGATTCACGATTTCTTTTTTTATGTTTAACTAGTCAACTTAAAAACGTAACTACAACATGATTCAGGTAACATTCTCTTTATTAACCATCTGGTTAAAGAAGTTCTATTCCAAGTGCACCACACCTGAAGTGATCATCATGGTTTAAATGTAAAACAAATGACTATAAATGTTTTACAGAAAATATGCATGTAATATGAAGGCAAATATTGTACAAACGTATCCTAAATCTTAAACATATATATTCTCAGAAATAATATAAAATAAGAAAAATGCTAAATATTTCTTATCCAAAAAGTAATAGCAATAAATAAAACCAGTAATACAGTGGGGAGAACAAGTATTTGATACACTGCCGATTTTGCAGGTTTGCCCACTTACAAAGCATGTAGAAGTCTGTAATTTTTATCATAGGTACTCTTCAACTGTGAGTGACAGAATCTAAAACAAAAATCCAGAAAATCACATTGTATGATTTTTAAGTAATTAATTTGCATTTTATTGCATGACATAAGTATTTGATACATCAGAAAAGCAGAACTTAATATTTGGTACAGAAACCTTTGTTTGCAATTACAGAGATCATACGTTTCCTGTAGTTCTTGACCAGGATTGCACACACTGCAGCAGGGATTTTGGCCCACTCCTTCATACAGACCTTCTCCAGATCCTTCAGGTTTCAGGGCTGTCGCTGGGCAATACAGACTTTCAGTTCCCTCCAAAGATTTTCTATTGGGTTCAGGTCTGGAGACTGGCTAGGCCACTCCAGGACCTTGAGATGTTTCTTATGGAGCTACTCCTTAGTTGCCCTGGCTGTGTGTTTTGGGTCGTTGTCATGCTGGAATACCCAGCCACGACCCATCTTCAATGCTCTTACTGAGGGAAGGAGGTTGTTGGCCAAGATCTCATGATACATGGCCCCATCCATCCTCCCCTCAATACGGTGCAGTCGTCCTGTCCCCTTTGCAGAAAAGCATCCCCAAAGAATGATGTTTCCACCTCCATGCTTCACGGTTGGCATGGTGTTCTTGGGGTTGTACTCATCCTTCTTCCTCCAAACACGGCGAGTGGAGTTTAGACCAAAAAACTCTATTTTTGTCTCATCAGACCACATGACCTTCTCCCATTCCTCCTCTGGATCATCAAGATGGTCATTGGCAAACTTCAGACGGGCCTGGACATGCGCTGGCTTGAGCAGGGGAACCTTGCGTGCGCTGCAGGATTTTAATCCATGACGTTGTAGTGTGTTACTAATGGTTTTCTTTGAGACTGTGGTCCCAGCTCTCTTCAGGTCATTGACCAGATCCTGCCGTGTAGTTCTGGGCTGATTCCTCACCTTCCTCATGATCATTGATGCCCCACGAGCTGAGATCTTGCATGGTGCCCCAGACAGAGGGAAATTGACCGTCATCTTGAACTTCTTCCATTTTCTAATAATTGCGCCAACAGTTGTTGCCTTCTCACCAAGCTGCTTGCCTATTGTCCTGTAGCCCATCCCAGCCTTGTGCAGGTCTACAATTTTATCCCTGATGTCCTTACACAGCTCTCTGGTCTTGGCCATTGTGGAGAGGTTGAAGTCTGTTTGATTGAATGTGTGGACAGGTGTTTTTTATACAGGTAATGAGTTCAAACAGGTGCAGTTAATACAGGTAATGAGTGGAGAGCAGGAGGGCTTCTTAAAGAAAAACTAACAGGTCTGTGAGAGCCAGAATTCTTACTGGTTGGTAGGTGATCAAATACTTATGTCATGCAATAAAATGCAAATTAATTATTTAAAAATCATACAATGTGATTTTCTGGATTTTTGTTTTAGATTCCGTCTCTCACAGTTGAAGTGTACCTATGATAAAAATTACAGACCTCTACATGCTTTGTAAGTAGGAAAACCTGCAAAATCGGCAGTGTATCAAATACTTGTTCTCCCCACTGTAGGCTATTATTAACAGCAAATGCTTTGTAAAGACAGAAAATAACAGCACCTTTCAGCCTGCCACCATCATGCAAACATGAAATATCAAACCATACAGTAGTAGTTCTTTACAGGTTTTTGCGTTCCATTGCGCTTTTTTCCTGTTGTTTTTATGTTTGGCGGACGTGTTTGGCTGTTGCACTCGTGTCTCGCATCTTTAGCAGCGTCTCACCCATGAAGCAGCATTCTAAAATGCGGCACTCAAGTTCAACTCGTGTCTAATATCTTTGCTTTGTTCCCATTCCACTGCCCGCATCTTGTTTTTTTTCAACGCAATATCGCATTCTGTGTGAACAGCCCCTTAAGACGTGATGTGTTCTATGTTCATAGAGCGTGTCACACGAGAGTGGTTAATCAGGCGCGGCGTCATCTCTTAACTGTTATCATTGCTGTATTATCAAGATGTCTAAATGTAACGTTTGCTAACATTTTTATTCAAAACCACGATTTCTTGATTTAAAAATAATAAAATCGCGGCAAAACATTAAATTCGAATTAATCAGAAAAATCGTCCAGCCCTAAGAACGATGCATTTTTGTGGTTACAAATGCGAGACGAAGGTCAGATTCACTATGATAAGCGTTTATATTTTAGACCTACCTAGCGGGATGTTTTTTGGCATGAAATTGCGTGATTTGTCCGTGCGTGTCTTGTCATATCCATAAATAGAGAAAAGATGCTCTGGCGACTTGTGTATGGTGTGGGAGTGGCATGTTAGTTGTCACAACGATTGAGAAAGGTTGACATGGAGCATGCCAAGTCTCGAACCTCCAGGGAATGAAACGCTGAATAGTGGAGAGTCTGCTGGCAAGAAGAGAATGCAACAGAGCTTGTAATAAAATGAGAATCTACATTGGCTTGGATTTTCAGAGATGGCGAGAACTGAGGGATTTGAAATGTAAAAGCAATGTGGAGATGCCATTTTTGGTATATCAACAGGTGAGTTAGGTATTTTAATTAAACAGATAAACTGCCATATGTAGCTCTCTATCAGATTTAATTGTAAAGCATTATCTATTGTGAAGGGTCATTTCATTATGGTTAATGAGTATAGATACAGTAATGTCTTCAGCTAGTCAGCTTGAGATCCTTTCCATCCAAATTGGTTATATCTCTTAAGCCTAGTAGTTAATGTTTTATGAGCAGTAGGTTAACCATATTCATTCACACAGTCACGCAGAGCCAGAGCACAACCAAAACAATGTTCTTCCGCAAAATGCATGCAGTTTGGTTTTTTAACCGCTAGAGTGCTTACTATGGGCCCTATCATACACCTGGCGCAGTGCAAGTGTTTCAGCCCGACGCAGATATAATTTTCATGTCCAGCGCCACCTTGTTTAAATAGCAAATGCACATCTGTTCGCCTATGGGCGTGCTGGTCTGAAAACGAGGTGTGTTCAGGTGCATTGTTGGCACCTTGCTATTTTGAGAAAACTGAAAATGACGGCATTGACCAACAAAACCCGCTCTAAAGTCAATAGCACAGTATTTTTTTTGTTATTTAAAGGGCGCGTTAGTAATATGCGCCAATAGGTGGGTGCACAACGGACGTACACTCTGCTTATTACACACACAGGGACACAAACATTTTTAAATATTAAAAATTAAAAGGATTCCTCTCTGGAGAAGCGTTCAGTCTTTCCGCTCGCAAATTACGCCATGTAAATAGCGAATCCGCCATGGTGCAAGCGCAACTGGCTTTTAAAGGAAATAGGAGATGAGACTCTCTGATTGGTTTATTGCATGTTACACCCAAAACACACCCATGACTCATTAAGAGACTAGGTACAAACCTTTTGGACCATGCGCCTGGCGTGCCGACCGTTTTTTCCGTCGTTAAACTAGCAAAAGTGGATTCGGACACGCCCTAAGTGCAGTTGCGCCGTGCGCTTCAGACCATGCACTCAGATCGTTAAAATAGGGCCCATAGTGTAAGCGCCACGTTTTTAGAACGCCACTTCATGCATGAGACGCTACAAAAGACGCAAACACAATGGTCAAAGACGTCCGTCTAGCACGTGTTTACATAGAAAAACAATGGAAAATTACTGCAGTAGAATGCAAAAACATGTCCTGTGTGAACCGGTTTAGACAGTCTGCAAAATATGTCGTTGGTCGGTTCCGACCAAGGTGGGATAAATATCGATATCGATCAATATGGCAAAAAATATAGTGATCATATTTTTTGCCATATCGCCCAGCCCTACTTTGAAGACAATAGGAGACATTAAACATGTAGATGAGTAGCATTCATGACTTAAGTGACCCAGTGTTTCACTTGAGTCTGTAACAAAATTGTTATTGGTGTGGTGTTTGCTTTTGTGATTCATGTTGAGTCTCTATCACTCCAGGGAAGTAAGCTCTCTAACCCTCTAAGCTCTACCCAAGAGATGACCTCTGGGAAAAAAGTCCTCCATTTATCCAAGGCTTTGGTGGAGGAAACTAATTCATACCGCAAGAAAAGCATGCAGCCTTTCAGACAGACTTCAAAGAGCTTCCATTAAGCCAAGGACGTGCAAACACTCTTGCTCTCATTTCAACTCAAACACAGACCTTGATATGAAGTGAATAAAGAAAAGGAAAACATGGAAACACCTTGGGGTTTGACAACAGGGAAGCAGGGATGTTTTCACACCTGAAAGGTCATTTTCTGATTTTTCTGCCTAATATAGATTATAGACTAGTAGCACAAAAGACTGTAGAATCTGCTTTGAAGGCTGTGGTTTTCTGTGGAAAAAGCTTCCCTTGTTTACACCAATGCAAATTAGGCAACAGGAATTGCAACAATGTTCTGATTGAATGATATCAAACCATTTATTCTTGTCCAATATTTAGAGGCATTTACTTTCTGACCAACATTTCAAGCATACGACCAACACACTGAATTCGGCACCATTTTTTAATCGACATGAAATGTTCACATGCTCTGATCTTATAAAAATTCTTGCAGTCTGAGTGGACACATCTGGAAACATTTAGACTGTGGAAGGCTGAATTAAATATTGCACTCCTTATTGAGCAAAAGTTGAGTTCCTGTAAAAGTTAATGCTGACATTGATGTTCTTTGTTGAGCGATACAATTGATTGTAGACAAAGTGAAGCTAACTGGCAACATGAAATCAAATTAAAAGTGATCCGAAAATGAAATAGGGTGGGTTTCTATTGTGTCTACTCTCTAACTTCATTGTGAACAATATGAAGTGTATCTCTTCATTTATCTTCTATGATTATTGATTATTTGTGTGAATCACTCTTAAAATTATGTAAATAGATGCATTCAATTTATGCAAGAATGGTTTTACAAACGATTTGCACAGAAATGTATCCATTGTACACAGAAACCTATGAAAGCATTTTGAGAGTTGAGTGGATATTGACTCACCTCTGATTGGCTATTGCGTTCAAGAAATCAACAGTGATTGGCTACATTACTCAATGCTGCAAAAACACATTGTAAATAGAAACCTTTGACGCTCTCCAGAGCCCAACACAAATACACACTGCAGTGTTTGCCACATCTATTTTGCCAATATGATATTATTACAGTATTTAAGTTTAGGAATAGATTAAGGACTGGTCTCCACAAATGATATCTGTCAGAATAGACTTAAGTCTAATAGTATCTATTTTATGACATTTATTTATTTTTGTTTCCAATAGGATTTGTTAGCGATGAATCGAAATTATGCTGCGCTTCACACTGGATTATGGAAGCTTTAGTGGTTTGTGCATCGTGCACATTACAGTCGCTAATTTAATCCTAAAATTTAAAAACAAAACAATGGAAACACCAAGGAGAGATCCAAAAAAAAAAAAACATATATAGAACAAATATGCTGGCTGAATAAAGCCAGGCTCTCATGGCTGCGTGTATGGAATTCAGAGAGTGCTTTTCTTATAGCTATTCACCACACTCCATAATCTATACGACCAAATTATTAGCACTTTTTCCCCTCTTCAGAATGTCTGCATGCCTGTCCTGGCAGAGCCAGCTTTTCAGTGGCAACTTGCTTCAGGCTAGAAGATAAAGACTGCAGAGGAGGAATCGAGAGGCACGGGTGGCAATGGAGAGATATTTGGCATTCCGTGTAGAAACGGTGTTTAAAAAAAGAGGATAGAGAGAGAGAGAGAGAGAGAGAGAGAGAGAGAGAGAGAGAGAGAGAGAGAGAGAGAGAGAGAGAGAGAGAGAGAGAGAGAGAGAGAGAGAGAGAGAGAGAGAGAGAGAGAGAGGCACACACAAATGGAGGGCTCTTAGTCTTCCTCCATGACATGCTTATGGCTTTATATAATGTAGCTGCCATGCAGCAGTTGCCTCTAGTCATAGCTGCATTACAGATGACAGAACGAGCTATTCGTTTGACAGTTAGTAGACATTTATTTCTAGGTGCGGCAAAAACGGTTGCAGTGTTTTGCGATTCTGGCAGAGAAAGGTGTTATGAGCACCCAGCTTTCCAGTAATGCAGGTTCTTTTGGGAAAAGGTGTGAAAGAAACGTGCATGACAATGAAGTAAACTTGCAGCAGTACATTTTAATTCATTATACTAAAAGAACAGTTCACAGAAAAAGGAAAATTCCGTCATTATTTACTTATTTACTCATTCCAAACCTGCATGACTTTCTTTGTTCTTTGGAGCAAAATGACGCTGTTTTGAAAAATGCTTTTTTGTCGATACAATAAAAGTCAATAGGAGCTAATGTTGTTTCGACTTAAAGGGATAGTTCACCCAAAAATGAAAATTCTGTCATTAATTTCTCACCCTCATGACGTTCCAAACCCGTAAGACTTTCGTTCATCTTCGGAACACAAATTAAGATATTTTTGATGAAATCTGAGAGATTTATGTTCCTCCATTGACAGCTACACAACCACCACTTTGACACTTTGAAGTTCATAAAGAGATCGTAAAGCTAATCCATATGAATTGAGCGGTTTAGTCCAAATTTTCTGAAGAGACACGATTGCTCTATATGATGAACAGATTGAATTTAGGCTTTTATTCACACATATTTTTGGCTAACCCAGAAGCTGGCATGACCCTGGTTCTCTCAACAAAAACCCAATGGATTTTTTTACTTCACAGGAAGTAAAAAGCTAAAACATAGGCTATAAACTACATCACGGTCACATGACTTCAACGTCACCACCATTAAAGGGATAGTTCACCCAAAAATGAAAATTACCCCATGATTTACTCACCCTCAAGCCATCCTAGGTGTATATTTGAAGCCTAAAAAAGTGCATCCATCCATTATAAGTTTAACGCCTCAAGCAGTTCAAAACACTTACGCTACGTCCAACGTCATCATCGCGCCAGTTACGCTTTTTTCGTAAGTTGAATACGGAATGCGGTCTAGCGGAAGCTACTGTAGATATTTAACTTTATAACGTGTTAAATATGGATATTTTTCTTACACAAACCCATCGATTTGCTTCAGAAGGCCTTTATTAACCCCCTGGAGCCGTATGGATTGCTTTTATAATGGATGGATGCACTTTTTTGGGCTTCAAATTTTGGGCTGCCATTTACTGCCATTATAAGAGCCAGGACATTTTTTTGATATAACTCCGATTGTATTCGTCTGAAAGAAGAATGTCATATACACCTAGGATGGCTTGAGGGCGAGTAAATCATGGGGTAATTTTCATTTTTGGGTGAACTTTCCCTTTTAAGCTTACAACAGCTCTTTTAGTCTTTATTTAATAACATTTTCCACAGGCCTTATTTTAGGCATTTAACCAAAAAAACCCATTGACAGGACGATGGAACTGAAAGTACTAACTCATTTCCAGGCCAACAAAAATACGTCATCCCTGCAGCACTCTATATTCTTAAAAATTTCTTCATACAGGTTTGGAGTGACATGAGGTTGAATACATGAAGGAATTCACAATTCTTTTTATAATACAACAATAAAATGGTCTGGGATCAAAAGGTTTGTGTTTGTTAGAGCCCTCAGGACAAAACAAACCCTTCGGGCCCCCCTGAACTCCTGAAACGTATCATCAGGGACACATTTGTCTGTTTTGCAACAGCGAGGCAGGAAGCACGTCTGGAGGATGCGCTTAAAAAAGGAAAAATTAGTGCGGAAGAGTTAATCACTTCTAAATAAAACAACAGGTCAAATGGGATGAGATGGCTTTGCCCCTCCCCCTTCCTCTGCGGAGATGGATAGGGAGCCAGGAATTAAGCGCATAGAGCGTTTTCCAAATCACACCCTCTCATCTGTCCTGTTTGTACAGTGGATCTGTTTAACTAATTCCACCGCTCTGCATTGGCCCTTTGCATTGTGGGTTTATCAGCAGAGAGCAGTCACAGGGGTGCGGACATTAAGACGGATCACTGCTGGAAACCCAACAGGAGGGTCAAAGGGTTGAGATATCTCACAACTGCAATTAGTGACGTTTATGTGAAGCTGTCAGAGGGGCGATAACATATGCTGCTGAAAGAAGGCAAGCAATGAATATTAAACTCATCCTCATTGCAGAATTGATTTCACACTATCAAAAAGGCATCCATCTATAGGTCGCCTACCTTTACATGATTGATCTTACACTATCAAAATACTGACACAAATCAACCAATCTTCAGTTCACCTACAGGATAAATGTGACAGATCCTTTTCATTATGTCTCAGAAGGGGCGGATCATCTTGATGAATAAACTACTCCATCCTCGAGTCACAAGGGACTGTGTGCACTCACTCCGTACAACCAATCACTGATTTTGTTCTTCGCTGAAGACCCTTTGGGAACGAGGCAACTGCATTCAAGGTGACCTTTTTAATAAAGCCGTAATGAAAATACAATTGAGATAATCGTGGTGCGCACAGGGGTCTCTTAGATTTGGCGTTGTAGCATGCGCAATGCACACTGGTCTCTGGTAAGATTTAAGACATTAGGGCATAGTAATCTGGATGTGGACAGTGCAAAAATTGTGTCATGCATGGGTTCCTTCTTGTTACATTAGATTGCACAATCAGTTCAAGACATTCTTGCTAAAATCTCCATTGTCACAGCAGGCTTTTGACAAGAATGTCTGGTTGTATTTGCTGTGTTGACATCCAGGAAAAGACCAATGATTTATGGGTTGCTATTAAAACATGTATTTGCACTGATTTGCAATGAATGCAAATTACACTGAGGTCATAAATATCCTTGAGAATCAAACTAATGCACTGATCATATTTACAGAAAAGGGAGTTGAAAGAAAGCCTATGCATCAACTTCAGAAGAAAAACCATGCATTATATTATACTATATTAAATTATATTATATCACATGCATTATATTCAAAACGTCTTGAAACACATATTTATGCATTCTGTTTTGGATCAAGCTGGTTGTTGATAATCAATGATGTTGCACTTGAAGAATTTCCTACCGAGTCTTTGCGATGACATTCCCTCCTCCTCTGCTGCTCAACTTCGTCTCTTTGCGGATTAGTTTCGGTGGTTTTTGTGGCTCTTCGGGGGTTTGTTTTACTTCTTTCGCCGGTGCAATATCCTCGACATGATTGAAGGATGGAAAATGTTTTTCTTTCGCAACTTCTTTCAGCGGCGGCTCATCCGCAGCGTTCCCCCCGAAAAAGTACAAAAGTAGAAAAACTCCAAAGCATACCGCGATCGCCACAATCTTGCTGTGAATTCTCATGGTGAAAAAGTGCTCTGTCCGCGTGTAAATGTCTCAACCATGGCTCTGGTTAAAACATGGGGACATATTTGTAGTATGCAGCCATACTTCTTCATTTGTACTGTGATGATGAAGACGATGCTGCTCAGCTTAGCGCCGATATCCCACACGTATATAAATCTCTGAAGGCGGACCTTACACTCCTTACCGTAACACTTGTAATACTTCTGTCATTTAACTACAGTCATTTAATACAATAATACTGCCGCAAGTAGGAGAAACAATGTGGGGGGAAAATTAAACTAATGTATATTTCATATAATATTAAACTTTTTATATTTGTTCATATTCTTAATCACATATATTATATTATATTATATTATATTATATTATATGCATGTCTATAATATGAAACTTTTTATATTTTGTTCATATTCACAATCACATATATTATATTATATTATATTATTCATGTCTGGTTGCCAGGAGGATATTAACACTTTTTATTATTAATAATAATAATAATAGTCTTTGACAAAATAATGTTATTTTTTATAGATTACATTATTGTAAATTCATTATTGTATGCTGACAGCTATTGGTTACGCTTCTAACCTGATCAGTTTCTCAAATAAAAGCAATCTGTTGAAGGAATTGTAAATATTTGATTTGATGCAATGTATTCCATCAGCTTTACCATGTGCATGTAGTATTCCAATTAGAAATTGAGTGTAATGTCAAAGTGAGTTTGTAGTCCTCCTTATATGTGGGATTACGGTAAAACATGGCCAGCAGAGAAAGCAGGAAGCAGACCATGTGCTGCATATGTGTTACTGATGTTGTTTAGCGCATGTAAGTGTAAACAGAAGAGGTGTGAAGGTATCAGTTTTGTTTTATAATGTTTATATCATTTGCCATTTCCTTATTTATATCGTACTATACAATTTGAGAACGTTAAAGTCCAAAATAGTGCATGGAGCGTGTCCTGTCTGCTTTATGATGGCAAAAACATTGCATGCACAAACAACACAGGCAGACAGCTTGACAGCTGCTTATCTGCAGTGGCCTTTAGTTATCATTCAATGTATTATTTTGGGTTTGTTTTCTACCCTGTGTGCATCAAATCAGTATAACGACTTTGGTTACTTGGTTAACATTTATCAATGTTTTCTTTCATTTTAGACCTCAATATTATAAGATTGTGTTTTAACTGGTTAATAACAATGTTGTGTTGAAATAGAATAAAGTTTAATTTGAAACTAATCACATCCAAGGGTTATAATGTATCTGTTGACAAAGGTGTTTATGTCTCATTGAGTTCAAATTAAATAGCCACAAGGTGGAGTTGTAAACTGCCATATTCTTTCTTTTCTTCAGATATTATTGACTGACTGTCAGACAGACAGGGACTGAACTATCTTCTTAAGTTCATATTACAGTGCCAGGTAATTAATTTTCTTGTTTAGAAGCAACCTTCAGAGATTTGCACACAGTTCAAGTAATGGAAACCTACATGTTAACTGTAATTTTGCTCATTTATTAGTTAAGTGAAATTGTGCCAAGATGACATGATTGATAGTACTATAGATTACCAGACTAAAAGAAAACATTTTAAGACTGTAAGGTAAATGATCTTGTAGGACCTCTTAATGTTAAATCGAGTAATATTCTACTGGATAAACTGATACTCTGAAAATATGAATAATAAATAGACATTTCTGGGATTTTGTAGGATATTATTTGATTCTTAGATGATTCTTGTTTAATTCTATTAGGATTGTGTTGTACATTGTTGCATTATTATATTATATTATATTACCTTTTTAATGCTGAATCAGAAACTGAAATTCAGAAAAAAAATATTTTCTATTGGTAGAGGATTTTGTTTAATCCCATTAGGATTGGTTTCAAATTATAATACAATTTCATTAGCATTCCTTTAGTCTTTTTCCCCCCTGCCAACTATTGAGATGTCTGAATAATAATTTTTCTAATCTGTTTCTCTTGCAGTTCTTTGCTGTATGTAATCATGTTAACACCGGCGTTTGAACTTAGTCAAGATGCCAATTTCCTCACTGTGATCATCCGTGTACCCTACACCAGAACATCTGAGTTTGACATCTACATCCAGGGAGAAGATTTGAAGTTCTATGCCAAGCCATACTTTCTCAGGTGACTCACCTGCAAACGCCATGATTGACATTCAGTTATGCTAAAACACTGGAAAATACAATATAAGATGTTTACAAAGCTTTTTACCTACACATGCAAAGACAGACCCAAAAAAAGCATGTGTACACCTCATCCACACTTAAATTCCATTGCAAGTTTTGAGAAAATGTCTGGAATAATTTGTTGGTTGATGCAACTTGGTTTTAAGTTTGGTTATTAGCAGGAACATATATGCATGTGGTTTTGGTGGCAAATGCATATTGCAAATAAATGCGTACATTTGTATATTATTATGCAATTTTTTATATATATATATATATATTTTTTTTTATATATATATTTTTATATTTTAATTATTATTTGTAGCGTTATTAATTATTAATTAATCTTGTGTAATCTATCTAATCTACCCTGAAGGTTGACTCTGCCTGGGAGAATAGTAGAAGATGGCCGGGAAAAAGCTTCATTCGATATCGATAAAGGTAACAATCACTCTCTGTTTTATAGTTTCAGAAAACCTGCGCTGCTTTTGTTTGCCACTCAATACCTCACAAGCTTCATCAGAAGCAGCAAAAATGCCCTAGAAAAAGGTTCCACACACCAAGCCAATATGAAAGAACTAGCGGCAACTGTGTTGTCGCCTTTCGACGAGTCGTCAGCTGCGTCTCGGCCAAAAAGCTGCGCTTGAACACACCAAAAGGACTAAAGGCGACTGTCAGCTAGCATGTGTGTTCTGTGCCTGCAAGTAAATATATGTCTATATCAGCAGGTATCAATTTTCGTCATTTAAAAGGAGAAACCGAAACTAGGACTGCAGATATACAAACCGTAAACAAAGCAGCGCTTGCTTACCATTTTGAATATCAATCACGCTGACACTTTCTTCATTCCAGTCGGCTCATGTTATTATGAAAATATTTGTGCATTCGAATGCTCAGGTAAGATTATAAAATTAACATAAAATTAACGTAACGTTAATTTTAACGTAAAATTATAACAGCCTTCTGTCTGTACTGTCTTGACATCTTTGCTCGCTTTCATCACTTTTGCTTTTATTCTCGTGCACTGACTCGTTCGTTAAGCTGAACAACCAATCAGAGGTCTCTCTCACTGACGGCCCGACGCCGTTTCAACATGCTGAATTGGCCAAAAAGATCACAGACAACGTCCGACTAGGGCCAACGGTGTGGAACATGCCAAAAAAAACAAAGCTGACTGACGCTCAAAAAACGGCCGACCGTCGGCTTGGTGTGGTGATTTATTTATTTATTTTTTCAAACAGAGATCACAATTCTCCCACGATTCTGAACAGACAACTAAACAAAATAACATGACATTTACTAGAGGTTCTGACAAAGTGTTAATGGCTGCAGTCTACTTAAAATGTTTAATTAATCTGAATGAATTGTTAAAAAAAACAACAAAAAAAAACTAGATGGCCACTAGATGGCCTTATAGCTCTATATTGAGCAAATGAGCTGTTCTGCTGGGTTCTAAAGTCAGTTTGTGTCAGGGTGCATTCAGATACACATGTAGACATTATAAAATCATTTTTTGGTAAAGTTTTAGCATTTTTTGTTTGAATTTTGAGCATTTTGGGGTTTTTCTATGTGTACTGAAGCATTCCTCGCATTCCATTCATTCCTAAGGGGGAAGGATTTGTTACTTTTTTTAAATTTCAACCACGAAACTCTTCAATCCAGTCAATTTGTGGTTCAAGTACGACAAAAGTTCTAGGAAATATATATATATATTTTTTAAATGATTTTCGGGTCAAAATGACCCGAAGGAAGGTAATGTGCAGCTCTAATTCCACTGTACCTTTACAGTTCTAGAGCAATTATTGTTATTATCATAATTATATCTAAACAAAGTATAGTGTTGGATACTCAAGTAATTATGCTTTATAAATGACATTAAAGTTTGAACTTGTATAGGGCAAAACAAATTGTTGTTGACCAACATTACATATGGGACAAAAGCACTATTCATTATAATGCCTAGGAACAATAATCTTTAAAATCGGCTGCAGGGTGAGGTTTGCGCTTAAAGGTAGGGTATGCAATTTTTTTAGAGCTAGCAATAGCGAGCTAGCGTTGAAAGCATAAGATCCCACCCTCCCTTCAGAGCGTCTCCAAGCCACGCCTCCTCCAAAACACATGAACGTGTACAGCAGGGAGCGAACAAAAGCATCACGAGAGACGGCATTAAACTACCTCATGTCTCAAAGCATATAACATTACAATAATAATGAGCATAAACAACTTAAAGAGCTCTGACCTGTACCACCTGACTGCTGCAGATTCATTTCGGTGTTGATAGTGTTACCATTGAAATGCATAAATTCGAGTCACGAACCGCTCAGAGTATAACGTCACAGGTTTACATTTCTTCCAAATGACAGTAGTTATGGCGTGAACACAGCATGAGCTCGTTGTTTTGGTCCAGGAGGAACTGTAAAAGGTGGCTGCTGTTTCTGTTGTGGTGCTCGGTGACTGACGTCTGTCTAACTCTGCATAGAAACGCAATGATGATGTGTGATGTCTGCGAGAGCAGGGTGCGCAGAGCAGAGGTATGAAAATACATACGTTGACAGGCATGTAGGACATCGTATTCGTACCGAATGTAATGATTGGATGAGCATTTTATGGTCCTACATCTTCCACTGACGATTTACAGTATATACATATGAATACATTTAGACTAGGGATGTGACGGTGAGGAAATTTTCCCACCGGTTAATCGACGTGTGACAACACCGGTATCACCGGCAGGGGCTTTTAAATCACTAATTCTAAACCGAAAGTAAAAATGCACACAGCCGCTCGGTGCGGAGCAAAGCGAGTGTTTTCAGGCATGAACTGAAAACGCGCCAGTGGACGCGCACCGTGAATGACAGTGCGGCCGTAAATGCGTGCACCTGTGCGGCCGGAAATGAATGACTGTGCGGCCGTGCTCATTTTAGTTTGGGTTTAAAATTAGCGCCAATTTGGGGGCGGGTTGCTTGAATTGTGGGTTCATTAGCCTAACGTTCAGTTTTTAATTGTAGTGTCTGTTCTCTAACTGAACTAAATGATTTTATTACTATAAAAATCTAAATGACGGTGGGGGGCGGTGCCGCGGTGGGCAAGTGATGTAACCGGTGTTTCGCCTGAACACCGGTAACACCAGCAACACCGTCTATCGAAGCAAGCCTAATTTAGACCACTTAACTTAGTGATTGCTATCAGGATGTGAAGAGACTTTCAACAGGCATAACAAAAATGTTTCTGGAACAAATCACCTACCCTGCCTTTAACTGATTTGGGAAATATCACATGTACAGGATACAGTATGCAAACTTCACAGGACATAAAGAATAAAAATTTTGAGGCGACCCGAATTCGAGTACTGGATTGTGGTCAAAAGAGGCTCTCTGTACTGTCCTGTGGAAATAAATTCTAAAATGTACATCTTTTAAAAAAATAGAATTAAAAGATGAAATATTATGGAATTTACGGCAGCACATTGCTACTTGACTGTCAAGAAGTCTTACATTTCCCATGGAATTGATTGATAGGTTTTTGTTTTTTATATACACCCCTTTGATTTTACAATTATCACAACAGTTCAAACTGTCTAACTGCTCTCCAAATAGCTTGAAGATTTCCAGTTGCTATATAATGGCCACAGGATCCTGTTCCTGACGTCTCATTGGCCTTGTTTCAGCGTGTCTTCTTTGATCGACAGCCAGTGAATAATTTAGCAGTAGTCTATCATAAAGAACGTCTAATTGCTTTCTGTGTTTACACATATCAATAAAATGAAGATTCTGCCATCATTTACTCACCCTAATATTGTTCCAAACCTATATGACTCTCTTTATTCTGTAAAAACTCTCTCTCTCTCTCTCTCTCGTGGTCTTTCTTTCCTAGCAGACAACTCTCACATTTAATCAGCCGGTTGAGCTGTCAGCATCATAACGATCCCTCTTCTTTCTTTATTGGAATACACCTTCACTTTGATTATACTCTCGTGCTCTCTCTCTCTCTCTCTCTCTCTTTTGTGTGGTACTTATCAATCTTTAATTCAGGAAGAAACAGCAGAAGCAGCGCCGTGATTGTGTCTGACCGATCTGCCGTAGTCCCGACATGTCTTTTAATGAGCTGCCTATTAGCGCTTTTAATTATACCTAATGGCCACGGGATCTTCTGCTTGACATCTCATTGGCCTCATTTCAGCGCATCCTCTTTGATCGACAGCCAGTGAATAATTTGATAGTCGTCTATCATAAAGCAACTAATTGCTTTCTGTTTACATAAGGAATTATAAATCATTCACAAATCTTTAAGGACTACAATCGAGGCAATTATTGTCATTTTAAGGATGTTGTGTGTATTTTTTTTCAGTAGAGACAACTATAAGGAAGCCACATGTAGATTGATTTCCCAGAAAAAAAAGTGTCTGCTTTCAAAACATTGCTCTGTTTGTTTAAGAATCCCGACCAGCTCTACACGGCAACAGTGGCTTAACCAATGGCATAAATTTGGGGCGGGACTCTCTGTTTGATCCACCAGTGGCTGTCGGCGAAAGTGTTCACCAGACTTTCTTTCTTCTGTATAACACAAAAGACCATATTTTGAAAAATATTGTTTTGGACCCCATGACTTGTATTGTATTGACAAAAAATATCTTATTTTACATTCCACAGAAGAAAGAACTGAATATTCAATTTTGGGTGAACAGTCGCTTTAAAGTTTCAGTGTAAGGGAAATTTTGTGACATTCATCCAAGTGAAACTAATTACTGAGAAAGAATAATTCTGTCTATCCCCTTCCTTCCTTCCTTCCTTCCTTCCTTCCTTCCTTCCTTCCTTCCATCCATCCATCCAGCCATCCATCGTTCCATCTATCATTATATCTATCGTTATATCTATCTTTCTATTGATCTGTATCATCTGTCATTCTATAATTGACTATAATTCTATCACTATCTATCTATCTATCTGTCGTTCTATCTATCTATCGTTCTATCGTTGTCTATCTATAGTTCTATCGTTGTCTGTCTATAGTTCAGTCTATCTGTCTATCACTTTCTTTCTTTCTTTCTTCTCACAGAAGAAAGAACTGAATATTAGTTTTCGCTTTAAAGTTTCAGTGTAACGGAAATAATGGCATATCTCTTCTGTATTGTGACATTCATCCAAGTGAAACAAATGATTGAGAAAGAAGAAAAAAAAAAAGTAAGGTGGGGACTTAATTCAATCCACTGCTGTGTGATTGGATAGAGAAATGCATGTCATTGATGTATTTGTTTTTTACATTTTGTATAAAAAAATCATGTTTAATTAAAATATATGTCATCACTCAATCTTCCAGTGAAACAACAGACTTCTCTCTGGTTACGTATACCAGACATCTCCGATCATTTACTCCTCTTGCACCCTTTTCTTACAATCGAATGCCTGTTCACATTCAGGTTGGCCTCCATCCAACCAACAACTGATGGATAGAACCAACTCCCCAACCTATTTTCTTTTTCAATAATCAGTTTCACTTGAATGTGCGTCACAATAAAGAAAAAAGATCTGTGTCTACTTCCATTACATAGCAACTTTAAGTATGTGTGTATGTATCAGGTCTCTTCACGCTGCATGTCCCTAAAGAGACAGCCGGACAGCACTTTGAGGGTTTGGAGATGCTCACCAGTCTCCTGGCTCCTAAGGGATCAAGATCAGCCAAACCGCTGGTGGAGGACGCAGGTGAGGTTTAATTCGCACTTGGGTATGAAAAGCTGAAAGTCTTCTTGCAGCATTTCTTTTCATTTAAATTTCGTCTCATTCTGTATTCTCTGAACGCCCTCTGATGGCATTCTCTCAGAGGCCTGTGGTGGAGGATGTGAGGAGGAAGATGAAGAGGAGGAGTTTGATTGGCAGATAGAACAAGAGATTTACACCGAAACCCCAGTGGAGACGCTGAAAGAATACCACAAGTATGGCTTTGGAAACCTCAGATCTGGAGTCTTCACTAGACTGCAAGTAAGAATGTTTGTCCCTGATGATACTGTAGATACAGTCTTTTTCTTTTAATCTTTTGATAAAGACATGAGAAATATTGAAAAATAAATGACCTGGAGTTTTTGTGGACAACCCATTGCTTTGCTTTGCACAAATCAGGAGGAGCTGAATGAGGTGATTGATGTGAAGGATCCCGACAACACCACTCCTGAGCTCAGGAGACGCAACCGACTAGATGCAGAGACCACAATATTTTGTACTGACCATTATATGTAAGTCCACCATCCCCGTTCCTATATTGAATGTCATCAGATCTGTCAAAACTACAAAATAGTACGATGACATGAACATTTAAAACATTTCATTTAACATCTCACACACAACAGAACATCCACTCTTGACAAAATTTGTTTTGGGAGTCACTTTGATTGATTGACAAGTCTGTTTGATTGATGCAGGGTAAATCTGTATGAGGACGAGGAGGAGATCAAAAACCTGCTGAAGTTTAAACCGTGGTGGAGGGAACTGAGCCCGGACTCTTCAGCAAACTCTGACACATGTGAGACCTTTTTTTTCAAGTTATACTCTCTAACATTCTGTGCATCATTACCACTTTGTCCTGTGTGTCTCTCTCCGTGGGACTGGATGGAGAATTTGGTCGGGTTGAGTTGAGATCGCTTTACAATGTAAGCTGGAATATTTCCAGAAGTGCAGTTTCTAGTTTCCACCAGCAGGTGGCGCGCCTTTGCTGGAAACTGATCATTCATTTCGTGATTCTAAAGTTAGACGACTAGCGACAGCGTCGTGTTCACACGTTGCATATAGGAGGAGATTTGAACTATTTTGAGCGTTGTTTTAACACTCATACTTTTACTCTTTTTGTGATTTATATGTGTTTTTGTATGTTTTATAACTGCTGAGTCATATTGATGAGGCTGTGTGTGAGTCATTGAGTTTAGTCAGCGAGGTACAAACCACCTCTCAGCCCACTTTTGTGCCCACAATCAGCATGTGCTCTATCTATCCTCTCTCTCTGTTTTTCTTCATCTTTCCTTCAATCATCTATCTTTCTATCTATCTATCTATCTATCTATCTATCTATCTATCTATCTATCTATCTATCTATCTATCTATCTATCGTCTGTCACTCTCTATCGTTCTGTCTATCCATCTGTCTGTCTATAGCTCCATTTTTTTTTTTTTCTTTCTTTCTTTCTTTCTTTCATCGTTATCGATCTATCGTTCTATCTATCTATCGTTCTATCTATCGGTCTATTGATCTGTATTATCTGTCGTTCTATTAGTCATTCTATCATTCTATAACTGTTTTTCCATCTGTCACTCTTTATCGTTCTATCTATCCTTTTGTCTATCTATAGTTCAATATATCTGTCTGTCTATCCCCTTCCTTCCTTCCTTCCTTCTGTCCATATTTTTATCTATCTATCGTTCTATCTATCTATCTATCTATCTTTCTATTGATCTGTATTATCTGTCATTCTATTAATCATTCTATCATTCTATCACTGTCTTTCCATCTATCTATCTATCATTCTCTATCCTTCTATCGTTTGTCTTTCTATAGTTAAGTCTATCTGTCTATCCCTTTCTTTCTTTCTTCATCTTATCTACCTATCTGTTTGTCTGTCTGTCTTTTTCTTTTTTGGCACAGCTGTTGTAATTTTTCAAATACTGTAAAACATAATCTGGCACGTTTAAAGTTGCATGGATTATTGACGTGTGTGTGATAAAGCGGCACAGACATGGACAGCCGAGAAGTGATTGTGTCCCACACCAGCACGTTCATCACTAGAACAGTGTGCTAATAATTTAGTGCCCGTTTACAGAATGAGGAAATTACTCTGAGCTGCGAGCATATGTTGGTGCGGGGGGGACGGGGGGTTACACAGCTGGTCCTATCACAGAAGAAGAAGATGGAGAGGGATTAAACCGAGGGAGATGGAGATATTTCAAGATATGCTTTCCAAAACAGCTGTCTGTCTCTGCTGTCAATCAATCAAGTATCGTTGTACAGCTACTTAGCACTCAGGTTTTATACAGCTTCGTTTTTCAGTGTTCTCATCAGTATGCTGGATGCATGGGGCAGATTAATTGGTACTAATTGCTTGGACAGACCGTCCTGAACATCTTGACTGAAGTGGGCAAATCGCTGCCAAAATATCTTCTCCTCGCCGCTGTTTTCTAAGGTTTTTCCTGGCTGGATGTGGCTCATTAAGCCATTAAAGTTAATTAGGCCCTTTGCTTTTGGGGTATTAAGGTGAGCTTGTTCATCGCTTAGCTATCGTTATGTATTAGAAAAAAGTAGGCTTTTTTTTCCTTGTAATGGTTTGAGGTTATTGGTTGAATCTCACACAACCTGTCAAGAACATGTCTGGGTCATATTTCACCCAAAAATCAAATGAACAGAATCAATTATATTTTGCTTAAACAAAAATTTGCCAGAATGTAATATTGAACTGTAATATTCTTTTTATGACAGCTAAACACATTCATAGCACATTCACCCCCGCTCCCCACAAAAAATCCTCCTTAATGGTACACAATTGTAAATCATGCCATGCAGCGACAACAGTCTGAGAGCCTGTATTTGGCCGTTACAAGAATTTGTGGACTGAAGAGTTTCCCTACTGTCACCACTGAAGTCACATGATCCATGACTAGTCAATACAGAAGATCCATGACTAGTCAATACAGAAGTGTTTTATTCGGTGTGCCATTTTTAGCTCCAAAGGGATTTTAAGTGCCATTTTCAAAATAATTAATTGTATCTTTGATCATTAAGTTGCACAATTATTGTATGTAAAAAGATATAATACGCTACAGCAGAAATCAGTCACATGGCTAAATTTGGTTAGTCCAATCAAATTGCAACTTCTGTGGATCATTTGCTTTTATATCTGAAAATTTTGCCATCGACCTACCATCATGTTGCTCCAAAACTGGAAGAAAATGTCAAATGTGCTGTTGAAAATCCATACAATAAAAATGCATGATGACATGTGGCTTGCTTAGTTAATTGAAAAAAAAACTTGGAATTGAACCCATTTTTTAATGCAAAACTAGAACTGTACCATTAGCATATCAAAGATCTAATACAATAAGGTTTTTTGTTTAATTACTCCCCGGACAGGATAGGTTGCCGGAAGAAAGAAACTCAGACATGTTCTTGACAGACTCTGTACATTCTATGCAGTTCGCAAATGTTATGAAATAGCTATAGACTTCACTTTTCACTCTTTCTCTGCCTCTTTATCTTAATGGTGAGGAACTTTCCTGCACAATGGACTGCGTTTTGTTAACTTAAATTCTAATTCAAGATTTTTTTTTTCCTTGTGTGTGTATGTGTGTGTATGTATACATGTGGTGGTGTACTTGCTTTCCCATGTGTATCGGGTATCTTCACACTCTAGGTCCCAATGGAGATAACAGCCTCACCGTGTGCGCTTTATGCATGTATGCACTTCATTATTCTGCTCCCCCATCTCACTCCAATAGCTAGTGTTAGTGGTCTGGACACCTGTGTGGTGTCAGATGTTGTTTTTGCAGATTTTGCCATATAAGTGAAGGATAAACCATAAAGAATTCCACAAAAGAAGACATGTCCAATATTTGCAAGTACACTTAAAAAAGAACATTTTGTCATTGTTTACTCACTCTTAAACGGAAGCCTGTTTATGTTCTATGTAACTGTGAAATGTGTTCAGGCTGCTCTTTTTGATAAAACTTAAGTGGATGGTGACCAGCAACAGTGTTATTTTCCTATATACCATGCTGTGTAAGTCTTCTGAATAGCTTTGTGTGAGGAACAAGCCAATATTCATTATTACATATGTTCAAATCTGGAACGTTCACAAAACATGAGAACTACTTTGTTTGCATACAGCCGGAAATGCAATTAACTCAACGTCCTAGAAAAACGAGGAGGTGGTGGTGGTGAAGAAACTGCACACTTAATTGGTTCTCAGATGTATTGTCAGTAGGCCAGCTATGAAATAAGGCAAGATTTTCACTTTCATGTGCAACGTTCAGCATGTTAGAATGATTTCTAAAGGATCATGTGACACTGACTTGATGCTGAAAATTCAGCTTTGCCATCACAGGAATGAATTACATTTGAAAATATATTAAAATAGGAATCAGTTATTTTAATAGTAATAATATTAGTAATATTTCAAAATATTAATGTTTTACTGTATTTCTGATCAAATAAATGCAACCTTGATGAGCATCTTTCAGAAACATTCAAAAAATCTTACCAATTACAAACTTTTCAAACATATATATTAAAATATAGCACATCAAGACATCACACTAACTTCCTTGGTTTTCATTTGTGTTGTGACCAAATCTAAATATGCACATATTCAAACAGCACAGCTGAGATTTTAATCAGTAAATAACAATTTCAGTTTTAGTCTGTTCTTACAAATATATCATAAGGTTTCAAAAGACTTGGAATGTACTGCACAAGTCTATTTTTGTTTACATTTTACTACTTTTATCTGTTTTTTTTTGGGTGAGGATCTTCCCAACCTATGGTCACCTTTCACTTGTAATGTGTAGAAAAGAGCAGTCTGACCCTACAGGTTTGGAATCAGGGTGAGTAAATGATGACTTTTTTATTTTTGGGTGAACTGTTTCTTTAAGACACGTTTTTACATAGAATGAATGGTTTTGAAATTACCATTTTTTATAAAGTGCTAAGAGTTCTGTTATACACAACAGAGAAACAAAAAAAACTAAATCTGTCACTGAGTAGTTGGTGGCAGAAGCAGTTTAATATAAAGAGAAGACAAGAGCTGGGGTGGAGCTGAACTCCTCCTCAGCTCCTGGTTTTGGTCTCACAGGAGTCAGTGTTTCCTGCCAGGTGGAGGCAGCTGTGTTAGAGGGTAAATCAGGTAGATAGAGAGAGAGAGAAAAGGGGAAGCTGTTCAGTCGTCATGTCGCTGGAATCCAGCAGATCCCAATAGAGCCAGAACTTGACTTCTGCCAGCTCTAGCTTAAAGTGTGTGTGTGTATATGGACATGCAAGCATGCACACGAGGGGCTCTATCAGGGGCAGCACTGCAGCCAAGGAGGGGGATCACTTTCAGCTGCTACTAAAGTGCTGACTTGCCCTTTTCTCTCTCTCTGTCTCTCTCTCTCTCGCTGCCCTGCCTTCGACTCCTTCCTCCCTGGTGCAGTATCAAGTCAGTTTAGGGCATCAATCAAGCTCTGTAACTTTGCTCTTCCCGTGCGGTAACTTTTCTATGCTTCAAAAGCCTCGTCTCCAACTCTGATTTTAAAATAATTGCAGCGAACATGCTTTTGTTTCTTAAAGCTCTCCGTGGAGCAGAGGCATCCATCATTCCCTGCTGGAGCCCTGCGTTTAAACTTGTTTTTTGGGGGAGAATTTGCCAGAGATTGACTTTGACTGTACTTCCTGAGATAACTTGATAAACAACACTGAATGTTTCTCTTTCTCTCTCTTTACTTCCAGCAATAACTTTCACAGAAGAGGAAAATGAGCAGATGAGGAAATTCACAAACCGTTCGTACTTGCTGGATAAGAAAGCGCGCTTCCACGCCTGGCTGGGTTTGGTGGACATCATTCTCGCGTATGTCTATGATGTGCGCACTACGGAGGGAGAGCACAATGTAAGTGCATGCTTGAATGCCACAGATGGCTCTCTCGGCTAGTAAGTAGGTTTGGCGTGCGAGGCCTGGCATTTTCACGTGCACCAAAGCTCCAGGAAGTTGATACATTCTTATAATGTTTTCCAGATAGTCCCAAGAATCTCTTTGGAGGCCACTGCACATGGTAGTAATTGTAAAAATCAGTATGAAAAATATAAAAATGGTGGTTATGTTTTAAAACACGGCTCCTGAAGCTGAAGTAATAGAATGTTGCAAGGGCTTCGGTTTTGAAGGACTGCTGGATTGACTCCAAAGCTTTCAACATATGTTAAATGTACAGTAGAAATCTGGGCTTTGATTCAATCATAATAGCTAGAGAACATATCAAACCTTCTTAAAACATTCTCATGTCTAAAGTGATAAATTTAGTGTTGGAGCTGTGTCTTGGTGGTTAGCGCTTGTGCTCATTGGACCGTGGTGCTCATGTGAGTGATGGGAGTTTGAATCCTGCAACATTTCCCCTCTTTTCCTCAATCATTTCTGTTCTTTCATCCCCATAGATTTAATGAAAAGTGACAAAATAGGGATGCACAATATCAAGATTCTGGCCGATACCAATAAGCCACTAATTATAGTCATTTTATTTCTGATAACCAATAAATGGCTGAAATTTTATATTATTTTGTGTACTCTACCATTCATACATTGCGGTTGGTAAGTCTTTTATGCTCACTGCATCAAAAATACAGTAATATTGTGAAATAATATTATTACAATTTAAATTAACCATTTTCTGATGTGATGCATTTAGAGAAATAATCAGTATTATAGCATGTACTGAATAGCATGATTTATAAAATTTTAAACTTTAATACTGGTTAAGTGCGAGTCATAGTTAAGGGATGGTCACACTGCACTTTTCCTTCCATGGACTTCCATTCATAGGCATGCGAATGCAGGAGACAAGAAATGCAAGCTCATGTGAATTTCGCTGCTTTCCAAAGTTCAAGTTTGGTGAACTCCGCCCTGCAAATTAATATCACATGAAGACGTGTGACTAATATAAGATCTGAGTGACCTCTTAGCTGAAATAAAAGAGTGCAAACTTTAAATCTGCAGAATTGCAGCATTGCAATAAAGTAGAGTATATTACATTTTACATTTTTCATAGGCCTATATTATATGTTGAATTATGTTTTTAAAAAAAGAGCATGGCATCATACTATGACTGTTGCTGTGTTCGTAGAAAATTTTGAAATATTACTAAGTCTAGTGTGACCGCAGCTTTATGCTAACATTTGACCAGCTTTATATAGTCTGCCTTGTATACTGTCTGACATCAGTATGGTTCAGTTTTGTATAGTGTGTATGATCGTTGATGACAATATTGACCGATGCTGTTGGGATTTGCAGGTAGAGTCAGCCTGGACCATCAGAAAGCTCAGCGGTACTCTCAGCTGGCTGGAGGTATGTCATACATTTAGCAGCGTAACAAAACACGACAAACAAACAAATGAATGAGCGAGTGACCGTTAACAAGATTTTAACATGCAGGGTTCACATACACTGACCAGGCATAACATTATGACCTATATATATTCCTAATATTGTGTTGGTCCCCCTTTTGCTGCCAAAACAGCCCTGACCCGTCGAGGCATGGACTCCACTAGACCCCTGAAGGTGTGCTGTGGTATCTGGCACCAAGATGTTAGCAGCAGATCCTTTAAGTCCTGTAAGTTGCGAGGTGGGGCCTCCATGGATCGGACTTGTTTGTTCAGCACATACCACAGATGCTCGATTGGATTGAGATCTGGGGAATGTGGAGGTCAAGTCAACACCTCAAACTTGTTGTTGTGCTTCTCAAACCATTCCTGAACCATTTTTGCTTTGTGGCAGGGCACATTATCCTGCTGAAAGAGGCCACAGCCACCAGGGAATACCGTTTCCATGAAAGGGTGTACATGGTCTGCAACGATGCTTAGGTAGGTGGTACATGTCAAAGTAACATCCACATGGATGGCAGGACCCAAGGTTTCCCAGCGGAACATTGCCCAAAGCATCACACTGCCTCCGCTGGCTTGCCTTATTCCCATAGTGCATCCTGGTGCCATGTGTTCCCCAGGTAAGCGACGTACACACTCCCGGCCATCCACGTGATGTAAAAGAAAATGTGATTCATCAGGCCAGGCCACCTTCTTCCATTGCTCCGTGGTCCAGTTCTGATGCTCACGTGCCCACTGTTAGCGCTTTCGGTGGTGGACAGGGTTCAACATGGGGGCACCCTGACTGGTCTGCGGCTATGCAGCCCCATACGCAACAAACTGCTATGCACTGTGTATTCTGACACCTTTCTATCAGAACCAGCATTAACTTCTTGAGCAATTTGAGCTACAGTAGCTCGTCTGTTTGATCGGACCACACGGACCAGCCTTCGCTCCCCACATGCATCAATGAGCCTTGGCCGCCCATGACCCTGTTGCCAGTTCACCACTGTTCCTTCCTTGGACCACTTTTGATAGATACTGACCACTGTAGACCGGGAACACTCCACAGGAGCTGCAGTTTTGGAGATGCTCTGACCCAGTCGTCTGGCCATCATAATTTGGCCCTTGTCAAACTCGCTCAAATCCTTACGCTTGCCCATTTTCAACTTTTGAGGACAAAATGTTCACTTGCTGCCTAATATATCCCACCCAGTCTAACAGGTGCAGTGATGAAGAGATAATCAGTGTTATTCACTTCACCTGTCAATCGTCATAATGTTATGCCTGATCGGTGTATATGGAGACTCTGGTTTTGCTCAAATCTGAGCTTTAGGACTGACTGTCTGCTCTGCCATTCTGCAAGTGATTAAATCTGATCTGTTTGTTCAAACAATGTAGTCAATATCCTGTGTATCTACTTCAGTTGCTATAGTAATGTTGTAAGCATCAGCACAATGCCAAGAGACTTTCTCATACTACAAGTGAGAGTAGCTGTCAGTGTGGAAAGAGAGGTCGAAAAACATGGAAATTTTGCCTCTGCTCATGTCTGTCAGGCTGAACTCAAGGCGTACAAGAGAAAATAAGAGACAGATTTTACACATTCATGAAGATACTGCTGACTTCCTTCGTTTCACTATTCTCTACACAGTTGTCACAGTTCACTATACAGTATTAAATTGAATTTTTGGTCATTTAAATAATGAAGGAATGAAATAAATTGGAACAATAGGAGGAAAACCTAAACTTACAGTTGAAGTACTAAAATTACTAAGATTAAAAATAAAATCCAATTCAAAACATCCATAAATACTATAATAGTAAATAAATAATACTAAAATAACACTGGTTTGTTATACAAGGAATGTAAAAGGTAGTGTTTATGGACACAGATCCAGACAGTATCGCACACTTTGTATGATGTTACTTGCGCTTAACGTCGCAAATTTTGCCTGAACAGAAGCTTAAGATAAGGGTATGTAGCATTCTGGTGACATTACATAAGAGATTTGTCTTCCTGTGATGTGATCTCTCTTTTGAAACCACTGCTGATATTAAAATACATGCAGATTATACCATTGTCCATCTATCTGTAAGCTCAGCAATTTTTAAAGGTATGTTCTTTACACTTGTCCTTCCCAGATGCAACACACCACGTTTACAGCGCCAATTAATTGGTCTAAATGTGTAATGCAACAAAAAACAACCAATCACAAAACATCTGATTTGCATTCTGGGCTATAAGGTACTGCTTAGAATGCAACCATGTTTTAAAGTTGAAAAACAATCTTGTAACAATGTTTTCATGATCGATCATTGGTGTCTCCGACAGCAAGTACTCGATTACTCCTGCTTTGATTACTATCCCTGATTTGCATAAACTTGCATGTGTGTCTAGTGAAATGTAGCTGACAGGCATTTACATTTTCATCATCAGCATAATCTATCCTGTGCCAAAGTGGACACCAAAGCGAGGGACAAATTTAACCTTAAACTGCTTGCGTGTGGTGAGCAGAGCTCCAAGCTTTGTGTGCGTGTGTGTACGTGTATCCTGACTCCTGGGGCGGCAGCAGTCCCTAATCCCCCACATTTCCACAGTGAGTGTGACAATGAGGACGAGTAACCCGACACCTCTCCCAGCTCAGCGCGCTGAGAGCCAGCACTCCGCTGCAATACTGATAATGGAAGGGTGGTAATGACATCCTCCAACTGCCTGCTCTCACACACACACACACACACACAAAACAACACAAACTCTCCCCCTCATTTCCTCTTTCACTGTTTCCTTTTTAGTGCTTGCAAGGCAACTCTACATTAATATTCCTCAAATATTCATGTTAGGGTTTTGTCCTAAACATCTGACCTCTGAATTAAATAGTGTTAATTTCGTTGCCGAATAATTTTCGTCGTCAACATTTCTTTCACTGGCGAAAACAAGACGATAACTCAATAAAAACCAGTTTTGAATGACAAAAACTATGATGATAAATCTATTGACATTTTCTTCTTTCGCGTCTTCCCGCACTTGAACGGACAAATACACACAAAATTATGTCAAAATGTCAGTTTCGGTGACTATTCACATAAACGCAGTCGGTTATGTCTTAAGTGAACATAAACGTTTTGGAGAATATCAGATGTGTATCAGTGTATTGGGTCTGTGCATTCATTAATGCTACTCAACAAAAGAAAGGAAAAAGAGAAATATCTCTCGATGTTCTTGTGGGGCCGGTTCTAGGCATGGGCAGGGGTGGGCTGAGCCCACCCAAACGTCTGCCTTGCCCACCCAATCAGAATTTAGGAACTGATGGTGTTCATTTGTTTTTACGATTTGTGCATTGATTAAAACAATCTGAGGTGAGCTCTGTGTTGAAAGTTTTGATGAAGGGCTGTAGAATGCCCCAAACAATCACAAAAATAACACCAGAAATTTGCAGTATTTTTAACTTTATTAACTGAAAGTAACGGCGCTGCGCGTTATAGGCTACTCACGCTTCAGTCTGTAGCAGAAAAGCAGAGGCTGCAGTCACACGAACGAAAACGGGCAGGAATATTTGCGTGCTATTAAGGTAATTACGAGGAGTTGTATTCGTGAATATGTATCTTGTAAATATTAATATACAGCTCTGATTTGATTTTTGAGTCATGCCAAGTTGAAATTAGCTTAAAAAAACTCGCTCATTTAAGAACGTGCATTTATTGCATGGACAGAGCTAGAACATAATGTATAAGTGTTTAAAATGCAAATGCGTAGTTCAGTTGAAACCTTGCCCTCTTTGGCTTGCTGTTGATGCTGTAAACTGAATGTACAAGGCAAACTGACTGTTCAAATAACAGCACTGAAATAAAAATGCGCTATTTATCTTTTAATCAGTTTAGGGCCATTCACACAGGACGCGTTTTTGCGGTTAAAAACGCGATATGTAGGTCTAGAGACGTGTTTTTTTAAATGTTATTTTAGCTTGAGTGCCGCGTTTATAAAGCCGCGTCATGCACAATCGCCTACTCTGCAAAAGTATGGAAGAGATGCGAGCGCAACAGTCTAACGGTCTAGGGTGATGTTTACATTAAAAACGATAGAAAAGTAGCGCAATGGAATTAAATAAACACATCCTGTGTGGCATTTAATTGCCCCTTTCCACGCGATTAAAGTTGCATTCATTACTATATTAACATGTAGGCTTTTCCAAATTATCACTGGACAGTAGAAAAGTGAAAATGTTAGCATTTTATTTAAAGTGAAAATAAGATTAAAAAGTAATTTAATATCTATCTAGTCTAGTGTAAATCCCCCCCCCCCCCCCCCCCCCCCCCATTAATCTATATTTAATTTATACAAAATAAATGTCTTCTTGAAAGAATGAAGAATGTTGTATGCAAGTTGTTATAAAGAATGCATAGATCATTAATTGAGAAGACCATGTTGTTTTCTTTATGAGAAGTGTTTTTATTTAATTTTAAGATAAATGCATGGTATATGTCACAGCAGTTAAATCTGTGTATTGTATGTTCAAACCTTAATATCATTCATATTATGTTTTTCTCCAGGAGTATATAATGAGTATGGAAATTTTAGAAAAATGCTTATTTGATGCATTAAAATTGAACTAAACCCATTACCCATAAACTAAAACTAGACTAATTGAGATGACTAAAACAAAATCAAAATTTGCTGTTAAAAAATAATTAAACTTCTGCAATTTATTCAGCCTTAACGGCTTCAAGTACAGACGTTGAAACTTTGATTTGTAGATCATTTCAGCTTTGTGTGCTATGTATTTTTTGTTTTATTTAAGTAGTCTATATGACCTATATAAGTATTTTGAAATTATATGAAAGGTTTGTGTGAGGAACAGACCATTTTGTCCATGTTATTCACTGAACAATCCTGACATAGTTCTCTTTGAGAGTTCATGAAAAGTAGCCAATGAGTCTTTTCTTTTCAATGAATTGGTTGATTTGGTTCACAAAACCAGGCTGAATTATTTGTTCACAAGCTGGATTTATCTGGCTCTTTGGCTCTTGTCACTAGTTTCATTTTGGTCAATGTAATAAAGATGATGGCAATTCTGTGTCTTGATTTTTATGTAAATAAATATTTGTAAAATGTGTAATATATATATATATATATATATTTAAATTTACATTTTTTTTTTTTTTTTTTTTTTTTTTTAGCAGCCTGCTAGCATTTATTATTATTTTTGTTTTTCTTCTTTTTTTTTTTATGAATTGTTTCACAAAATCAGGCTAATTGATTCATTCGGTTCTCTTGTATGAAATGGGATGAGTAAATGGCAACAGAACATCATTCTAATATTTGCAAATTAACAAAATAACAAATTACGATTATCTTCTTTCTTGCAGTTATTTGCATACTGACTTGTGGTCTTTTCATTCTTGCATCTATTTAACCATATAAAGCCACCTACTGCTGCAAAGACAGCGTTGCATTATGTGACGATTCTTATGCGCAGCCAATAGAACTCAAGACACTGCCTCTGAGGCGTTTAACTACACAGAACAATGACCTGAAACCGAAGCGTCCTAAAACTATTCTTCAGCTATCTTGCAAGCACTGGTATTTCCTTCAGGAAATGCTAATGTAGTTTCTCAACACCTTATCATTGTCTCCTACTCTCTTTCTCTCTCAATCTCCTTCATTTCTCTTCCTCTCCACCCTGTGTTTTGCCTAACCACTGTGAGCCCCCGGCCGGCAGCGCTCCTTGAGCCGCCCCCCCTCAGCAGGCTTATTTACACCAGTGTTTAATAGCCTGGGGGAGTGCATGAGCTATGATGACATGCTAGAATGACTCCGGGTGCATTCTTAACAAGCTGCTGAGAGAATAGCGGAGGGGAGGGAGAGTGGGAGGCTGGAAAACGCAAAGAGAAAAGGGAGAGAGAGAAAAAAAGTGTTTTTTCCCCTAAAGCACTTGTCTGTTGATGCTGAGACTATGAAGAACTCTGAGGCAAGCGATTAAACACTGTCTACAATTAAGCACGCCGCTTGGCAAGGTGTTTAAAAGTTGACCTACTATTTACCCTGCTAATAAAACGAGAAGTCGTTGGGAATAATTAGAGCAATTTGCTGTAATTACCAGTGGAGTTAAAAAAAAAAAAAGATTGATGTAATATGCCTAGACAGATCTGGAGCAATTTACAGAGCACGCTTGTGTGTGTGTGTGTGTGTGTGTGTGTGTGTGTGTGTGTGTGTGTGTGTGTGTGTGTGTGTGTGTGTGTGTGTGTTACAGACGTATCACTCGGTACAAGACGTGCTGGTGTCTTTCGGCAGGAGGACTTTGTGCTACCCGCTCTTTCGGCATTTCTCCCTGATCACAAGAGCTGTGAAAGACGTTGCTTGCATTTTTCAGTCTGGTGAGTTCTGTCCCTTTTTCTTTATTTCCCAGTTAAACTCCTAGACCTCTTAGCTATTTCTAAGCCACCAAAGGATAGGGTTGAGGGTCAAGACTAAACGCATGACCTGTTCCTCACCCTATAAACCCTGCAGTGCTTCCACCTCATTACAAGAATCCCTGCTGCCACCACAATGAAAGCAAGCATATCTCTTTCAACTTCACATCTCCATGAAGGCAGATTTCTTCAAATTTTCTGATTAATGTTTATTTATCAGTCATATGACTTGGTCAAACAAATAACACTTAAAGTCAACATGAAATCAAAATGGACATATTTACTTTCTTAATATATATTTCTGATCTTTTCTATCTTTAAATTTTAGTAACCAATAGCAAAAAAACTAGGTGATGTTGTATTAGGTTACTGTTATAGATCATTTTGCTTTTCTAAAGTCTTTTCTGTTGGAGTGAAGTCATTTAATCTGAGTTTTTTTGTTTGTTTGTTTGTTTGTTTTTGAGGAAAAAAGCCATTTTAACATTGACATATGAGATATTCTTAAGGATGAACTTGACCTTCAACCTTCATTTATGGTCAAAAAGCTTTCTCCAAAAACAATTTTGTAAAATAATAAACAATAATGAATTAAAAAATTAACATATATTTTTTTTCTTTTTATTTATTATTTATTATAGTCTTTTCTTCTGATTTTAAGAATCTTTAGATATTTTTACTGTAAAACAGTTTGTTCTTAAGTCCCATCCCACATATTTTGTTCTCAGTAAATCTCAGAAATACATCACACTACAGAAGTGTGAGTTGTGAATGCGATTTCATGTTGACTTTAAGAGACTAATGACAACAAGAGCTTGACAGGCAACCTACATTTACCCACAGCAGACAGTGCTGCTCACTCTGGACCAAATTTAACGCTACCTGAACAGCAGGGTGCTTTGGTAAAAGACATGTTCCATGACAAGAAAGTCAACAGATTGGTCATGTCTTGGTGTGCTTAGTCTTGCTGTTCTGTCAGAGTAAGTGGGAGGGAGGTTAAGAATGAGGGAATCTGAGAGGGATGTCTCCTCACTTCTGAAGAAATCAGCAATTCTGCAGAGTAGACACTGTTGCCTTTGATATCACTGCGAGAGGAGCAACCTTTAAATCAAAGAAGCCATCTGTGGGAGAGACAGAATTGCTGTGTAAACACGATGGTAGCGCTCATAAATAACTGCAATTAAAGGGCTTGTAAGATTTTGGATTAGCAGTGTATGGTTGATTTGAGAAGTCAGAGCAGAGACTACATGACAGAACAAGATTAGATAAGCAAAATCACACTTCACTGATCGCAGGTTCATGTCAGGTACTGGCAGCTTCCTGTACAGACTGAGAATGACACAACAATCAATGCTATCCTCAAACTCTGAGATTAAGATTCTAACTGAAATTTTACTTTTAAATTTCCATAGTGAAAGAAGTCCAAAGAGCAGGTTGGTTTGGCTACGTATATACATTTCCTAAATCACATTTCAGATTAGTTGTCTTACATAAGTTGGACAGAGTGCAACAATACTCTCTAATGGGCCTTAGTACTAACCATGATTATCCAGTCAAATCAAGATGGATAAACTCAAGTCCCACCCTGCATTATTTTTATACTTTATTGCTTGGGAATGCCATTTCATGCTGTATTTTAAAGACTATATAAGAGTCATAGACATTTAAAAGTTGGACCTTGATGTACATACATTTGGATATACAGTAAATATTGAATTGATCCCTGAGGATCATAAATAAACATAGACAACATTCACAATGACCAAGTCTCATTTTCAATGAGATTTGATGAATTGGTGCGACAATATACAGGGCAACTATTAAAGGTAGGGTAGGCAATTTCGGAAAGTCTAGCAATAGCAAGCTAGCTTTGAAAGCATAAGATCCCACCCTCCCATCAGAGCTTCTCTAAAGCCAGCAGAGTCTGCAAAGCATTGCGAGAGACTGTTTTATATTACCTCATGTCTCAAAGCATATAACATTACAATAATACAACAAGCACTGACTTGTGCCACCTGACTGCTGCAGATTCATTTCGGCATTGATAGTGTTGCCATAGATAAGCGTCATTCCGAGTTTCCGAGCCGTGAACGGCTCCGGTTAGAACGTCACGGGTTGCCATCTTTTAATTACAGTAGTTATGGTGTGAACGCAGCATAAGCTTGTTGCTTTTGTTCAGGAGGAACTGTAAAAGGTGGCTGCTGTTTGTTTGCGGCGCTTGGTGACTGTCTGTCTACAACTCTGCATAGCCTCATGAAACGTGCTGATGATGTGTGATGTCTGCGTGAGCAGGGTGTGTGGAGGTATGCAAATACATGTTGACAGGCAAGTAAAACATCATATAATTTCATTCGGGCCGAATGCAATGATTGGACAAACAATTTTTAGTCCTGAGACTTCCACAGAAGATATATATATAAAAAAAAAAATTATATTTAGACAACTTCTTCTATTGATTGCTATCAGGATGTGAAGAGACTTTCAACCAGTAACAAAAAGTGTTTATGAAACATTGCCTACCCTACCTTGTTAAACTGAGTTCAACTATATGCAAGTGAGCAGCAGTAACCAATGGGAGAGCATCGCTGTGATCTGCCATATCAAGTATGTAGGAACACCTGCTAGTACCAAGAGTACAGTGACTGATTTAATCGCAGAACATCAGCAAATGAGTTTTGAACGTTTCCTAATTGGGTTGAAATTGTATTTCAGTTTAGTTGTCTGCCCTTAGAGGTTTTTAAAAATTACTTGATAGTATCATATCCATCTGTTCTCTGAAGTTTACACTGGTCCTCTTACTCTTTTCCTCAAGGTACAGATTTCTAAACAGACCGCTGGGTTGTAATCCACTCACTGGCATATATTTTCACGCAGAGTCTGTGACTCCAGTTTACAATTTGTAGATTTACAACCATCAAAGCCCCACAAGCTGTAAGGCTCCCCTTTAATGAACGGTAACAGCAGTATGACTCCCATCGGAAAGCAGGCTGCCCTGTCACACCGTGACTCCTGGGTAATTAATTTGCCGGCGGAACATGAATGGAGGTGTGTATCTGATGTGTGTGTACTCTAATTTGAGGCACTTCGTTTAACCAGCAGTGAAAGCAAACAGTTGTAGGTAGTAGGAAAACAAACCCATTAATGATCCTGCACGAGGAAAGCTGTGATGGAAATGCTATCCAGGGGTAAATATTTGAACAGCCCTCTGGCAGCTTGTCTGATTGTTCTCCGAGAGATCCTGCTAAAGTCAGCGGCCCTCAAGGAGATTGAGGAAGGAGACTATGGATAACAACCTAAAAGATGCACTGTGGGCAAATATAAAAGCTCATATATAATCGGAACGTTCAGGGGCATGCCTGTATTTCATTTAACTGCATAGCTTGGATTCAGTTTCCACTTGTTTTGCTCTGCACTGGTATCGGCTTGTCAGTTAGTACAGTGTTTCCCAACTTTATGCCATGGTTAACTCCATAGCACCATGTTAAGTACCCCTTATATATACTAGGATTAATACCAGGCTTACAGTGGGGAGAACAAGTATTTGATACACTGCCGATTTTGCAGGTTTGCCCACTTACAAAGCATGTAGAAGTCTGTAATTTTTATCATAGGTACTCTTCAACTGTGAGTGAAAATCCAGAAAATCACATTGTGTGATTTTTAAATAATTTGCATTTTATTGCATGACATAAGTATTTGATCACCTACCAACCAGTAAGAATTCTGGCTCTCACAGACCTGTTAGTTTTTCTTTAAGAAGCCCTCCTGTTCTCCACTCATTACCTGTATTAACTGCACCTGTTGGAACTCGTTACCTGTATAAAAGACACCTGTCCACACACTCAATAACAGACTCCAACCTCTCCACAATGGCCAAGACCAGAGAGCTGTGTAAGGACATCAGGGATAAAATTGTAGACCTGCACAAGGCTGGGATGGGCTACAGGACAATAGGCAAGCAGCTTGGTGAGAAGGCAACAACTGTTGGCGCAATTATTAGAAAATGGAAGAAGTTCAAGATGACGGTCAATCTCCCTCGGTCTGGGGCACCATGCAAGATCTCACCTCGTGGGGCATCAATGATCATGAGGAAGGTGAGGGATCAGCCCAGAACTACACGGCAGGACCTGGTCAATGACCTGAAGAGAGCTGGGACCACAGTCTCAAAGAAAACCATTAGTAACACACTACGCCGTCATGGATTAAAATCCTGCAGCGCACACAAGGTCCCCCTGCTCAAGCCAGCGCATGTCCAGGCCCGTCTGAAGGTTGCCAATGACCATCTGGATGATCCAGAGGAGGAATGGGAGAAGGTCATGTGGTCTGATGAGACAAAAATAGAGCTTTTTGGTCTAAACTCCACTTGCTGTGTTTGGAGGAAGAAGAAGGATGAGTACAACCCCAAGAACACCATCCCAACCGTGAAGCATGGAGGTGGAAACATCATTCTTTGGGGATGCTTTTCTGCAATGGGGACAGGACGACTGCACCGTATTGAGGGGAGGATGGATGGGGCCATGTATCACGAGATCTTGGCCAACAACCTCCTTCCCTCAGTAAAAGCAGTGAAGATGGGTCGTGGCTGGGTCTTCCAGCATGACAACGACCCGAAACACACAGCCAGGGCAACTAAGGAGTGGCTCCGTAAGAAGCATCTCAAGGTCCTGGAGTGGCCTAGCCAGTCTCCAGACCTGAACCCAATAGAAAATCTTTGGAGGGAGCTGAAAGTCCCGAAACGTGAAGGATCTGGAGAAGGTCTGTATGGAGGAGTGGGCCAAAATCCCTGTGTGCAAACCTGGTCAAGAACTACAGGAAACGTATGATCTCTGTAATTGCAAACAAAGGTTTCTGTACCAAATATTAAGTTCTGCTTTTCTGATGTATCAAATACTTATGTCATGCAATAAAATGCAAATTAAATATTTAAAAATCATACAATGTTATTTTCTGTAATTTTGTTTTAGATTCCGTCACTCACAGTTGAAGTGTACCTATGATAAAAATTACAGACTTCTACATGCTTTGTAAGTGGGCAAACCTGCAAAATCGGTGTATCAAATACTTGTTCTCCCCACTGTAATTGTTTTCTATTTTTATATATTTAAAATTTTTATTTATATCTTTGATGGCAAAGCTGAATTTTCGGCAGCCAGTACTCCAGTCTGTCATTCTAATACACTGATCTGGTGTGTTTGTGCTTTATTTTTTGGAAATTGTTTTATCTTTTGGTTTAGATGCAGGTTCATTTTCATGGCATTTAAAAAGCCCTTTTACATCATTCAGAACTTGACTTTTTTTTTGCTAAGTTCCGTCTTAGCTTATTGAGATTCATTGTTTTCCTCCGCAGGAATTGTCATCTTTAAGCCAGCGTGATCAATCTTGAAAAGTACATTGCCGGATTCACGATGATAGATGTAGGCCATTTGATGCAGCATAATTTGGTGTCAGTGTTCTTTAACATGATTTTTGCAGCTGTTTGTCGAGGATAGCTGCTTTGTTCACTCATGTAAGGTTTTTCCACACAGACAACAGTCATTGTCACCCTTTTGTATGATTAATAAATTAGTGGTTTAAGGCTGAATCTCACCAAGCTTGTCAACAACATATCCAGGTCATATTTCACGCCAAAATCGAAGAAAAAATATGAAGCCTGTTTAATGGACCTTTTATTTTGCTATGCATTTTTACATGATTCTCATGACAGTTAAGCACAATTAGTAAAATCTTTCTCCACTCAAAAGTAGGTTTGTATACTGATGACATATGTTTTGCAAGCAACATATAAATCCCAAATATGTCATTATATTATAGTAGAACTTTGGCGTCACAGTTTAGGATAGTAGCTAGTGAAATGCTGATAATGGGTTTCATTTTCTTAATGCAAATTTTTTATTATTTACTTATAAATTTCTTTTTGGATGAAATATAATCTAGGCATGTTTTTGACAGGCTTCGTGAGATTGTCCTTTTAAATGTTGGCACCCTGTGGACCTTTACCATCTGTACTTCCAGGACCCGAATCTCACCTTGTCACCCCATTCCTCTTCTTCCACTTTTTTCTTCTTCTCTCTTCAACTTCTTCCCCTGAGACGCCTGATTGCAGCACATGATTAACTGGCTCAACATGCAATCTAAACCCAGCACACACTGCACCGCACAGTCCCACAGCTGGTCTTCGGAAGAATCCAAAGCTTTCTTTTCCTCCACTCTCCCAGGGAGCAGTGAAGAAAAGTAGAAAACCCTTCAATTATAGATGGATGAAAGTCAGAGAAAGAGAGAGAGGGGGGAAGAATGGAGAAAGACAGAGTACGGTTCAAGTTCCTGGAGTTTTTCTCGCATGTCCTGAAGCTGGAAGCCATGGCGGCTTCTCTGGGTAAGAGCTCCAGCTTAAATGGGAACCAAATGTTTGTGTAAGGCTTTCCTCGGTGCGAGTGCACTGTTTGTTTTCTGAGGTGGCTGGAATGTCTCCACTGGCTGCCAGGCTATTCTGTGGGCAGCTCGAGAATCCTCGGGGTCCTGCTTTTCCTTCACAGCCGAGCCCGTTGCATTGCGCTGAGGGGATATTTTTTCACCTTATTTGGGAGACGGGTGTTATGACAACCAATATCATTGCTGTGGCACGGTGCCCTTAAGGTGTTTGTGTGTTTGTGGGTTTTTGTGTATTGTGGAAGCATCTGCCAGAATAGAAAATACAATCATCTCAAAAAGCATCTGCTCAGCACAGATTTCCCCTTTTGCTCCAACAAAAGTTGCACAGTTAATCACTAACTCCCTTCATTGCTAAAAAAATCTATTTTTATCTTGTTTTCTGGTAAAAAAAAAAAAAAAAAAAGAAAATCTTAAAATAAGATAAATTTACTGTTATAAAAAATAATAGCAAACTATTTTCAGAGAATATAGATTCAGTTAGGTTTTTGTTACCCCACTGATTTAAGCATAAACCTCACTAAATAACACACCCTTCTGTGTTTAAACTGATTCAGTGCATGTTTTCTTTGTCACAGGGAAGGCATGCGTCCTGAAATGTCTGCTAGCCATCCACAAGATCTTCAGGGAGAACGATCCGGCCTATATCCTCAATGACCTCTACATCACAGACTACTGCATCTGGATCCAGAGGGTCAAGTATGTTCAGTCTAGCACAATGTCAGCCTGAATCAGCCAACCTGAAATTAACTAGGTCCAAAATCTGATTGTCTGAATCCCTGCTGAGAGCTAAACAGCAGGTTTATTAAAGCAGTAAGCCACAAGAGATGGCGTTATAGTGATTTTACCAGGGGTAACCAGGGGTCTTGTTAGGTGAATCTCACAAAATCACGTCTAGGTCACATTTCACAACAAAATCAAATGATGAAAATAAGAAATTATGTTTTGCTTAAAGAAAGATTCCTTCATTTTGACATTCCCATGATGGTTAAGCACATTTTCACCTGATTTTCTTTTAATAATCAATTAAAGTACTAATACTACCATGAAAAAATGTAACCATAAATGTTGTATAGAATTAATATGTAATATATTTTAATAACTTTTTAAATTAATAATTTTTATTCTTTTAGATTTTTTTTTTGCATTACGGCAATGAGAATTTGCTTGGAAATTGTCATGAAAAATAATGTCAAAATAGCCTAAAAATAGGCTATATTTTCTTTAAGCAAAATCTTTCTTTTTTGGGGTGAGATACAGTGCATCCGGAAAGTATTCACAGCACTTCACATTTTCCACATTTTGTTATGCTACAGCCTTATTCCAAAATGGATTAAATTCATTATTTTCCTCAAAATTCTACAAACAATACCCCATAATGACAACGTGAAAGAAGTTTATTTGAAATCTTTGCACATTTATTAAAAATAAAAAACGGAGAAAAAAAATCACATGTACATAAGTATTCACAGCCTTTGCTCAATACTTTGTTGAAGCACCTTTGACACCAATTACAGCCTTAAGTCTTCTTGAGTATGATCCTACAAGCTTGGCACACCTATTTTTGGGCAGTTTCTTCCATTCTTCTTTGCAGGACCTCTCAAGCTCTCAATCAGGTTGGATGGGGAGCGTAGGTACACAGCCATTTTCAGATCTCCAGAGATGTTCAATCAGGTTCAAGTCTCAGCTCTGGCTGGGCCACTCAAGGACATTCACGGAGTTGTCCCATAGCCACTCCTTTGTTATCTTGGCTGTGTGCTTAGGGTCGTTGTCCTGATGGAAGATGAACCGTCGCCCCAGTCTGAGGTCCAGAGCGCTCTGGAGCAGGTTTTCATCAAGGATGTCTCTGTACATTGCTGGATTCATCTTTCTCTCGATCCTGACTAGTCTCCCAGTTCCTGCTGCTGAAAAACATCCCCACAGCATGATGCTGCCACCACCATGCTTCACTGTAGGGATGGTATTGGCCAGGTGATGAGTGGTGCCTGGTTTCCTCCAGACATGATGCTTGCCATTCAGGCCGAAGAGTTCAATCTTTGTTTCATCAGACCAGAGAATTTTGTTTCTTTCTGTCCTTCAGGTGCCTTTTGGCAAACTCCAGGCGGGCTGTCATGTGCCTTTTACTGAGGAGTGGCTTCCGTCTGGCCACTCTACCATACAGGCCTGATTTGTGGAGTGTGCTGCAGAGATGGTTGTTCTTCTGGAAGGTTCTCCTCTCTCCACAGAGAAACGCTGAAGCTCTGTCAGAGTGACCATCGGGTTCTTGGTCACCTCCCTGACTAAAGCCCTTCTCACCCGAACGCTCAGTTTGGCCGGGCGGCCAGCTCTAGGAAGAGTCCTGGTGGTTCCAAACTTCTTCCATTTATGGATGATGGAGGCCACTGTGCTCATTGGGACCTTCAATGCTGCAGAAATTTTTCTGTACCCATCTCCAGATCTGTGCCTCGATACAATCCTGTCTCGGCGGTCTACAGACAATTCCTTGGACTTCATGGCTTGGTTTGTGCTCTGACATGCATTGTTAACTGTGGGACCTTATATAGAGAGGTGTGTGCCTTTCCAAATCAAGTCCAATCAACTGAATATACCACAGGTGTACTCCAATCAAGTTGTAGAAACATCTCAAGGATGATCAGTGGAAACAGGATGCACCTGAGCTCAATTTTGAGTGTCATGGCAAAGGCTGTGAATACTTATGTACATGTGAATTTTTTTTTTCTTCTTTTTTTTTTATTTATAAATTTGCAAAGATTTCAAACAAACTTCTTTCACATTGTCATTATGGGGACTTGTTTGTAGAATTTTGAGGAAAATAGTGAATTTAAGCAATTTTGGAATAAGGCTGTAACATAACAAAATGTGGAAAAAGTGAAGCGCTGTGAATACTTTCCAGATGCACTGTAAGCTCCATAAATGTTTTTGTCAGGTTTGGTGAGATGGACCTTTTTAGGTACAATGCGAAACAGTGCAGTGCCTAAAACCAGTAAGCAATAGTGTAACACAAATTATGAAGTTAGAGTCCAAATTATCCATTTTTTTTTTTTTTAGTTCAGTCTCTGCTAGTTAAACAGGACCACAGTGATTGAACTTGATTCATGATAAATGGTATCGCAATCATGATTTCTGTTCGCCATTTTTTGTAATCACTTCCATGTCTAAAATGCGAACTATAGCATAATTCAGTAATGAGATATACTCTGCTTCCCAGCTGGTGTTCAGCTAAAGTCATACGCTTGTCTATATAGAGTCCAGTTGAAAAATGTGCATCTGAAATTGTAGGCCCAGTGCCCAGACGCGATAAACGTCCTGCGGGAAATTTTTCAGTCCTGTGTTTTGCCAAAGTGTAGATTTTCTGGCAAGAATATGGCCTTGACATCTAATTAATAGTGGATGTGTAAAATGGCAGAGTTTAAATGTGCCTGTTTTCTCAATGAGACAAAGGGAGAAAATGAGGGAAAGAGACAGAGAGAGAAGAGGTGGGTACAGAGACTCTTTGTCCATGGTCCACAGAGAACTGCACAGTTCTACTGTCAATGTGCTGGAAAACTCGGTCGCTCTTGCTGGGCCTCTGAGTTACGGAGAAGAAAAAGCAAAAGGGCAAATTAGGCAAAGCACTATCATATCTTTATTCCCTCCTCTTATATTTAAAGCAAAATGAACATAAAATATTAAAAAGCAGGGGGAAAAAGTGTCACCTTAGGGTGACCGGGCACTGTGTTCTCCATCGATCACTAAATGCATCATCTGAGACATCAGTAGCATTGACCTGCGATTAAGTACTTGTGTTTCTCTCTCCCTGTTTGGTACTTTATTGAACAGAACAGAAGAAAAACAGACTGGAGAGCTGTTGAAAGCCGCAACTTGCAGTGACAGCACTCTAGTGCCGCTGATGTGTCTTAGTCATACTTGCCTTGAGGCGTTTGACATCTCTCAACATCACACTGAAAATTGATTTCCAGTTGCTTCCTTTTAGAGTATCTTTAGCAGTGCTGCAAACTTTTCCTTTGAGTTCAGACAAAGCCCCTCTTGTCATGGGAAGTGACTGCAGGAGACTTGCTCCTTTTAAGTGCTGGAGAATTTGATCAAATCCTCACTGCTCTGGTTTGTGTAGACAACTCCCTGTTATCATAGCAGGTTTGTTGTGACAGCGTTTTCAACATCTGACATATCCTCTGTCAGATTATTTAAACAATTCTCTCTTCCAAAAAAAACTCCTCCCAGAAGGACACCCCAGTCCAGTTATCTAAGCAAGCTATCTTTGGCTGTGTTCACACAGCGGTAAAATGCAGTTGTCAGTCTTGTTTTAGAGTGCAAAATTATCATCCATCATTCATCCATCCACAGATAGACAGACTGATAGAAAGAAAGAAGGATGGATGGAAATTCTGAATTTGAAATCCGTCCATCAACAGACATACAAATATATTATATAGAACGATGGATGGATGGATAGATTGATGAAAATTCTGAATTTGAGATCGAAAGAACAATGGATGGATGGAAATTCTGAATTTGAAGTCGAAAGAACGATGAATGGATGGATGGATGGAAATTCTGAATTTTAAATCAAAGATGGATGGATGGATGGATGGATGGAAATTCTGAATTTGAAATCAAAAGATGGATGGATGGAAATTCTGAATTTGAAATCCGTTCATCCACAGACATACAGATCGATAGAATGAAAGAATGATGGATGGATGGAAATTCTGAATTTGAAATCAAAAGAATGATGGATGGATGGATAGATGGAAATTCTGAATTTAAAATCCATCAATATATACAGATAGATAGAATGATCGATGGATGAATGGATGGAAATTCTGAATTTGAAATTGAAAGAACGATGGATGGATGGAACTTTTTAAATTTGAAATCCATCCATCCATCTTTCGATTTGTCTGTCTGTCTGTTGATGGACTGAATTTGAAATCCATCCATTAACAGACAGAACAATGGATGGATTGATGGAAATTCTAACATTGAAATCCGTCCATCTGTTCGTCCATCTGTTTGTGCATCCGTTCGTGCATCCATACATCCATCGTTCTGTCTGTCTTATCTTTCGTTCTGTATCTCTATCGCTCTGTCTACCGAGCTTTAAAACTTAAAGTATTTTTTTAAACTTTTCAGAACAAGTCTTCATCAAGACAACATTCAAAGCTTGTCTTGAAAAACTTGGCTTTTCTAGTTAAAAATTACAAGCATAAAAGTTTATTTAAATGTTATTTTACCTCATTCTACTTCCTTGCATTCAATTTTTAATTGTAATTCTGCATCCTGTTCCTGCAGGTTTTTGCTGTGAAATGTGGTGCAACTGTTTAGTGAATTCGCCCCTGACTATGTGAACGTAGCCTTTGTGAGATCTCTAGATTATAGATGTTATCCAGTCTCATCTGTGGCAGCAGTTCCTCCTCAAATCTGTTATCGGCAGTCAGACACGATCAGCTGCTCGTGATAAATGCTGGGATTAATAAACACTGCCCCTGAGGGGATGATTTATAGTGTCTCTCTCCAGTCTGACCAGTTTTCTCACTCTTGAAGTCTTCCAGACTGCAGGAATGTCATGCTCAAATTTATGACGTCTTAAAGACTTCAAGTGTGATTTAAGTCTCTGTACTGGCCCTCCAATCAACAACGAAACAAAGTGGATTGAGTTGGACACTCCTCTATCTGGCTTTTTGACTGACACGGCTCCATGAATCATTGTTTGACGTTCTGATGGCAACATGCCTGACAATTAGCCACCATCACTCACTGCATGGTTGGAATAGTGTCAGACAAATTGTCCCATATCTATCTGCTATTGCAGATGTTCCCAACTTTTTATCTGAACCCATATGACCTAACTTGTTTATTAAAGTAATATTCTGTAATGAGTTACTCATCCTCAGGGTGTTTCAAAACCTGCATGCTGTTATGTTTTTACTTGGAACACAAATTAGTTTGACACTTCACATACTTTTTCCCATTTAACAGACTGTCAAGCTTCACAAAGGATAAAAATGCTCCATAAAAGTATTCAGAAGACTAAGGAATATAGGAAGTTAAATGGACGTTTTTTTTTTTAGGTTGAGTTTATAGTAAAAATATGGTTGTATTGAAACCAAAGTTTTTGTGGAATTGTATGAGGATATGTAAATGATAGATGTATATGTTCCATTTTTATGGTATTAATTTAAAAAGTAATCATTTTTATTTAATTTAGTTCAGCATTTGAGTTTGTTTACTAGCTTATGAGGGAATTTCTAGCACACTCTTGGTTGGGAAACGGGAACATTGCAAGTTTGGGAATGAAAACTACAAAAGACCACTAAAATAGTTTCCTTTTGTTTGTATTCTGGGGTTCAAAAGCAGTTTTGCGTTAACAAATATATTGTATGGAATGATCTCTGTGCTCTAGAGAGGCTGCAAAACAACCTGTTTGTACAAAAAGAAAACTCATGCAAGATTTTGCCTACAGACGTTAGCTAAGCTTGCAAAACTTCCATACAATATATTCAGTTGTCCTCTGTTTCAAAAGTCACCTTATAGCAGCTCTGCGATCAATTACGGTCAGCGCAGATGAGGTTCTGCTACACATTTCAATGTGTGCCGCTGATGCCGTACTCTGAGATTTGGTGCCAAACTACTGAGAATGCTGGCATTTTCTTATCTTTTCTTCTCCCTCCCATCCAGCATTCAAAATCACTCCAGTGAGTTGACTCTTCGGCCAGTTCAGAAAACAGATAAGATATGGTGGAACTTACTGTGTTTCACTAAGTGCAATGGAGCTGTTATCTGACAGAGACTTGCTTTCCATTTTCCCTTTGTGTTCAAACTCCTTAATTGGGTCAGTTGGATTCAAAACGGCAACCATGGCAACCTGGTAAAGGTGAGCTTAAGGGTTTATCTTTTGACAGGACGAGAAAGTTGCTTTCTCTGACATTGAGAAACGACACATTTTCAGAGTATTGACGCTCGGCCAAGTGTTTTTCTCCAGGGACTCGAGCCCCTGGCTTGAGGGTAAAGAGGCCTCCAGAGGCCACATGGGTCAGGGGTTTCGTAAAGCTTTGTGGTCAGTTGCCCCAGAGTGGACGTTACTGTTGTCAGTTAGTGTTAAATCACGACAGAGTAAAGAGGTGTGGGAAACTGTGTTTTCACTTCTTGCTTCAGTAGCCAAGTGAATTGTGAAATCCCCTCTAGCATTGAAGGAAATCAGGCTTACAATATCTTGGTTTGGTGTGTGTGCTGGTTAATAGCACTGTTTAGGTTATTAAGGATTGCTGTCACTTCAGTTTAGATGGCTTTGAGTTTGATTGTGACCTTTTTGGTTTTGTTCTGGCATTTTACTAGCTTTCCGTCTGATTCAAGATTTTTACCTCTGATCGTAGTGATCAGGTTTGTTGTTGACTGCATGTTGGTTGTAAAAAGGAATTAATAGTGTTGGACTGGACTGACAATTTTGGGATTTAGCATATAGAAATATTGGTTGAACTTTATTTTATTGTATGTGTACTACAGTGTACTTGCAGTGTAGTTACCCAAGAAAGTATTGGTAATATAAGGTAACTACATGGGTTAAGGTTAGGTTTAGGGATAGGTTTAGGGTTAGCCTATCCTATAACATAGGATGTACTTGCAGAACAGGGCTGTAAAATGAAGTGCTACCGAAATATCTGCAGGCGTTTTTGTCACTTATGATTAAAGGATTAGTTCACTTTAAAATGAAAATTTCCTGATAATTTACTCACCCCCATCTCATCCAAGATGTTCGTGTCTTTCTTTCTTTAGTCGAAAAGAAGTTAAGTTTTTGAGGAAAACATTCCAGGATTTTTCTTCACACAATGGACCTCGATGGCAACCAAAATGTTGAAGGTCCAAATCAATGCAGTTTCAAAGGGCTTCAGAGGCTCTGCACGATCCCAGCTGAGGAATAGGGTCTTATCTAGCAAATCCATCCGTCATTTTCAAGAAAAAATAAACATTTATATACTTTTTAACCTAAATTGCTCATCTTGCGTTGCTCTGCGACGTGCCACGGATTGCGCAATCATGCAGGTCACGCTAGACGTAGGCGGAAGTGCTTATAAATTCAAGCTTTATAATGGCAGTGATTGTTGTTCTGTTTTTGAAGTCCATAAAAATGCATCTGTCCGTCATATAACGTGCTCAAAATGCTTACGCTACCAGTTACGCTCGTCAGATGCAGCGTAAGCATTTTGAACTGCAGAGGCACTTTCAACACTTTTTCCATAAGTTGAATACTGAAGGCGATCGGCCGGAACTTTACTTTATAAAGTTTTAAATATGGATATTTTTCTTACACAAACGCATCGATTCGCTTCAGAAGGCCTTTATTAACCCCCCGGAGCCGTGTGGAGCACGTTATATGACGGACAGATGCATTTTTATGGTCTTCAAAAACAGAACAACAATCACTGCCATTATAAAGCTTGGATTAGCCAGGACTTTTTTAATATAACTCCGATTTTATTCGTCTGAAAGAAGAATGTCATATACATCTAGGATGACTTGAGGGTGAGTAAATCATGGGCTAATTTTCATTTTTGGGTGAACTGTCCCTTTAAGTTACAGTCTTTTCAGTTCTCATTCGTCTGGTATTGTTCGTGTTTGCACGCTATCTCGCATTTGGCTTTCTATTTGGACTTGTTTAATAAAGAGTTGTTTCATTTTCATCATCATCATCGTCTTCCTTGGAGTATACGTGACATACATATATTACTATGTAGAAAAGTGTGATTATCACAATTACCAGTTGAGTAGTGTTCTGCTTGTCATGTGATCTGAACTTGTTATATTATTTAGATAATTTTTTTTAGCATTGTTAATTTCTTTACGTATAAATCTCTTGTAAATAAAGTACAGTTTTAACTTATGATTATTAAAGATTTTACCAAATCATTTAGACAAGAGTCTTACATTGTGTCCAATGACAGAAAATTCCTTTCTCTGTAGGACATAGTCTTACAGTCTTGTTTGAGCGCACTTCTGAGATTCAGAGAGAGAGTGAGAGGGAGGGAGGATTGAAGTGTCCCGCTGGTGTGAGGAAAGTGATCCCGGTCTTAGAGCTCACACAGATAAGTGGATCATATTCACTCTTAGTGTGTGGTTTAGCGGCATTTGAACACTTCGGCTTGTACTGTCAGTCTGAGCTGTGACAGTGCTTCCAGTTCCAAGAATCCTAACTGAATGAAGAGGCTGAACGAAACAATGCCACAAATTTGCAAAATGTATACCAGGAATGCACCATTCATGCAGTCACTTTGGATAAAAGACCCTGCCAAATGAATGAACGTAAATGTGGTAAAGACTTGACTAAAATGTGTACAACTCACAGTTCAGCCTTATAATGAATCATTTACTTAGTTTCAATGACTTCATGAATCTGTGATAATCTGTGAAAATACTGTTTCAAATGGCCTTATGCCACTTTAAATGTTCTTAAAGACTAATCTCATTGAAAAGGCAGAGGTACATATCGTCCTTGTGTTCTTGATTTGTATATCTTAAGAGCTTAATGTAGACGCAGCCTGAGAGCTTTGTTTGTAGTAGATGAGTAATTCACCACAGGTTCACCCCATCTCTCCAGACATAAAGGTCTCCACTATTTTCTCAAGCTGCCTCTAGTGTGTCTTTGTTGCGGCAGGCTTGTTTTTATTTCCCCCTTCTCCCAACCTTGAAAGCCGCCCCTTCTTGGTTAATTAAGGCGAACCACAACAGTGCCATCGTAATGACTGAATTGTGTACAGCATTATCCTTCGCCCCAAAAGGGGCCTTTGTTTCCACCGCAAGCGTGCATTCTCTCACCGCAGAAGTGAAGGAGGAGAGGGAAAGATAGAGACAGAGAAAACAAGCGAGCCTCTACAATCCTAACTCAATAATGACTTCCCACGGGGAGAAAACGAATATGGCAAATGTTTGAAGCGCCGCCGTCACTGCTACCGGACTTCCACCAACCACATTACTCCAGGAAGTGCTTAATAGTTTTATGGACCTTCTTTCTTCTTCTGAGAGCACATGGTGCTTGGTGCTCTTCAGTGAATTATCTGTGTCCAGGGTCAGAAATTAACCAGGGGTCGAGCCAAAAGTGCTCCGAAAAAGTCTGTTTTTTTTGTTTTTTTTTATCTGTTATCTGATATATAATAATATTATAGTTATGGGCCTCTGCTGATTCTATAGTGACCTGTAGCAGTTGGATATCTATATTCACTGTCTCAGAAGCAGGTGTTGTTAATAAGAAGTGTTTTTTTAGGAAAACAACTGAACGTGAATAAAACACTCCCATTAACTACAAACTGTGACTGGACGAATAAAATGTACTTCAGCAGAGCATTTATTGTGCCTTGGTCTAGCCTATTATTTATAGATATTTTATATTGATTTGATTTATATAATGAACAGCCATAATTGTTATGATTTGAGAATGATTTGGGTTTTCATTATTTGAAGCTAGTCAGATGATTTCAGGTCTTTGATGGAAAATTCTTCGATGCTGAAAATAGTACAAATTGTAAACTGATTATATTAGTAAGCATAATCACATTGACCCCTTATGCTGTTTTTTTTTTTTTTTTTTTAAGCAACTTTTATTACTTTTGCCATTTCGTTAACATGGTATGTTGGGTCAAATGCATTAGTTGTGTCATTCCATTCCATTTTTAGACCTTTTTGCTCATAAGGTCTTTGAAAATATGCTGTTTCTGAGTGTGCAGAATGCTGTGAAATAATATTGCAATTTAAAATAACTATTTTCTATTTAAAGTCCCCCTGTGGTGAAAATCAAGTTTTTAACGTTGTTTATATGTCTATGTGGTGTTTTTAATATGCTTTAAGACAAACCATGTGCAAATTCATAAATCAACACCATTGCTGAGTATTTTCTTCTTAAAACTGCAGTGAACCAAAAATGACGTTTGAAATCGCTGGTGTTTCTGACGTCACAAACTACCTTGTAACCAATCACGTCAACGTGTGAGTTGGTGTGAGCGAGTGGAGGCGGGGCTAATTTGCATATTCTTGTAACCGCGTATACTAAATGAGGCAAGGGTGTAGAGTTACATTCAAGCTATTTTAAGCCATGAAGATTTTTTTTTTCACTGGAAAAAACGTTTAAATATGTTATTTTGGTGATTGAAGATGAGTTTTAAGGGATAAAATGATTGACTACAGGGGAAATATATTTCAAAATGTCATTTATTCCTGTAATGGCAAAGCTGAATTTTCAGTCTTCAGTGTCACATGATCCTTCAGAAATCATTCTAATATGCTGAATGTTGAAAACAACTGCTTAATATTTTTGTGAATACATGATTTTTTAGGATTCTTTGATGAATAGACGTAAAAAAAAAAACAGCATTTATTTGAACATGGAATTTTTTGTAACATTATACAATTCTTAACTGTCACCTTTTTTTTTTATCAATTTAATGCATCCTCGTTGAATAAAAGTATTAATATTTTTTTAAAGTCTTAATGTCCCAAAACTTTTGAACAGTAGTGTAGGTCTAGGATACAACATGGATATTTACTGATGATTGACTGAAATGATTCACAAGCATTTTATGTTTAGCTAAGCTTTCGGATTGCCTAAAAATCTATTTCATCTATTTCAATGATGTCTATGGGATTGTAGGGACATTGGCTTTCTCAAAAAAGTATTTATAACACCTACAAGGCCTGTTTGTGTATTATGTCATTTACCTTGTAAAGCCACTGATAAGTGTCAAACCAGTTTTGCCTCTCCGTCTAACCGTGACTTCTCCTTGACATACCACAGTCTGCCTCTTTATCTCAGATAAACACTTTCTGAAGGCACCAAGCATACTTGTGATTTAAGCGTTGTGTACACAGTATCCTACTGAGACTGTAGCGCTGCTCTCCTGCTAAGAATCCTGTCCGCTGGCGGTCCGGGACATCATTAGGCCTGTGCGGTGATAACGAGGCATCTTGGTTCTCAGCGGTATGTTAATTGATGCACAGAGTTCAGCGACGCACGTCAATACAGACAGGGCGGCTCAGACTCGCATGCTTTATCCTTTTTGTGAATGACCACGACCTCAAACCCCACCCCGTCCGCTCGCTAATCACCATAGTGATGAAGGATTTGAGCGGCTCGCAACTCTGAATAGTAGCCACTTGAGTTTTGGCAGCACCCGGGCGCATTTGCTACATGAATAATGTATGCCTCAAGGCTCCTTGTAGTACTGGGATCTTTGCATTGAGTGTATGGTAGCAATATATTTTTTTTCTTCTCAGGGAAGGTTTGTCAGCTTGCTTTGCATATTGGTTCTCCCCAGGGGAACTTTGTGGCACATGCGATATTAGTGAAACTTTGATTGATGTATTTATTTTGGTGTCCAGACATTTAATATTGCGTGCATTACATATTCACAAAATTACAAAATATTAAATAGTTGTAGTATTAAACATCTGAACACCAAAAAGCTCTTCAAAAATATACAGTGTGTGTGTGTGTATATATATATATCTCAATCAATTCAATTTGTGATCAATAAGTCGATTAATCACATCTAACATAAAAGTTGGTATTATATTATATATTTACAAACTTTTATGTTAGATGCGATTAATTGGTTTGACAGCACTTATTGATCACAAATTTAATTGATTGATATAGATACATTATATTGGCAAAAGTTTTGGGACGCATGCCTTTACATGCACATGAACTTTAATGACATCCCATTCTTAATCCGTTGGGTTTAATATGGAGTTGGCCCACCCTTTGTAGCTATATCAGCTTCAACTTTTCTGGAAAGGCTTTCCACAAGGTTTAGGAGTGTGTTTATGGGAATTTTTGACCATTCTTCTAGAAGCGCATTTTTTAGGTCAGGCACTGATGTTGGACTGATGCCTGGCTCACAGTCTCCGCTCTAATTCATCCCAAAGGTGTTCTGTCAGGACTCTGTGCAGGCCAGTCAAGTTCCTCCACACCAAACTCGCTCATCCATGTCTTTATGGACCTTGCTTTGTGCACTGGTGCGCAGTCATGTTGGAACAGGAAGGGGCCATCCCCAAACTGTTCCCACAAAATTGGGAGCATGAAATTGTCCAAAATGTCTTGGTGTGCTGAAGCATTAAGAGTTCCTTTCACTGGAACTAAGGGGCTAAGCCCAATCCCTGAAAAACAACCCCACACCATAATCCCCCCTCCACCAAACTTTACACATGGCACAATGCAGTCAGGCAAGTACCGTTCTCCTGGCAACCGCCAAACCCAGACTTGTCCATCGGATTCCCAGACAGAGAAACGTGATTGGTCACTCCAGAGAACACGTCTCCACTGCTCTAGAGTCCAGTGGCGGTGTGCTTTACACCACTGCATCCGACGCTTTGCACTGCACTTGGTGATGTAAGGCTTGGATGCAGCTGCTCGGCCATGGAAACCCATTCCATGAAGCTCTCTACGCACTGTTCTTGAGCTAATCTGAAGGCCACACGAAGTTTGGAGGTCTGTAGCTATTGACTCTGCAGAAAGTTGGCGACTTCTGCACACTGTGCGCCTCAGCATGCGCTGACCCCGCTCTGTGATTTTTACGTGGCCTACCACTTCATGGATGAGTTGCTGTTGTTCCAAATCACTTTGTTATAATACCACTAACAGTTGACTGTGGAATATTTAGTAGTGAGAAAATTTCACGAATGGACTTATTGCACAGGTGGCAACCTATCACGGTACCATGCCGTGATAGGTCTTTCACAATCCATTCCTCACATATATAATATATTATTTGTGTAGTTATGGGGAAAAATAACACGTTAAAATTGTCAATTATCACAATAATGACTTTAAATTATCTTTTGGGGTAAGTGCTCAGCCAAATTTAATGTGATTAATTTGCGATTAATTAGATTAATTAATCACATTCTGTAATTAATTAGATCGAAAATTGTACATATATATATATATATATATATATATATATATATATTATAAATATTTTATATATAGCTTTTTTGATTTGCCAAAGTGAGAAGAAAACATGTCAAAAACCAAACAAACTTGCAGTCAATAAACAGAAATCCTATGATGGCTTACCAGATATGAGCAATTCTGCAATGACTACTGACTGAATGTTACATCATCTAAATAATATTCATGAGCCATGATTATTCCCTAATTTTCAGATTAATTATCTCTACACCCCTTGTTAAATTTTGTTGTGTGTAGATATGTCTTTCAGTTGATTTACTGGCCAAGTACTTTAGTCTTTAGTTTTAAAATGAGTTCTCTTTTTGCTGATAAGCATGCGCTGAAGTCCTAGAGTTTTTCCTACTGTAGCTATGGAGACATCTGTATTGTGAACTGAATACTAAAATATCCTCTGCCACATTACACTACTTCAAATAAAAACTGCTCTTTCTTTCTATTCATCAAAAAATCCTGAAGAAAAATGTATCACTGTTTCCACAAAAATATTATGCAGTACAACTGTTATCAAGATTGATAATAATAAGAAATGTTTCTTGAACACCATAACCCCGCCTCTAAATTACAAGCGTGAAACATTCCTTTACCCGGGGTTAAAAGCGGTGTTTAGAACGACTATAACCCGGGGTTAAGTGCAGTGTGAAAAGCCCTTACATGTACTTACTATAGGTAGGGTTTGGTTTAGGGTTAGTTGCAGGTAATTATGCATCATTTGCTGTTATTACTATAGTAACTACATGTAACATATATAAGAAGGACACTGTAAAATAAAGTGTTACCACTCAATTAAATATCGTTTCTTTTTTCTTCACCAGATCCAAGCATGTGCTCGCACTAGCCGAGCCCCTACGTAATGCCAAACTGCAGAAAAACGATCTAGAACTGGAGCTGGAGGTACTTGAACAAGCTGCTGAACTTGCGATGAAGGAGGAAGAAGATGAAGATGAAGAGGACTCCAGCAGTGGTAGTGACTCTGAGAAGGAGGAAGAGAGTGAGGAAGAGCAGCCTGAAGAAACGCAACCTGAAGAAAGGGCAGAAAATAACCAAACGGGATTCAGACCTCTTGAACCTCAGGTTCTGAAAGAAGAAGCCATGACTGAAGCTTCCCTGCTCCGTTTTGAGCTCCAGTGTGGCGGTGGAGAGCCGCGTGAGTCCAGACGGATGATTGAAGAGCTCGGAGAGAGGCTGGAGGAGGGGCTGACGATTGAGGAGGATGTGCCTCGGGGAAGACGCTCTATTAGTGGCAGTAACACCGAGGGAGAGGGAGAGGGAGAGAGAAAGAGAGAGGGAGACTATTACCATCGGTGTGCAGCTGAGACGGAAAGAGACGCCACGAAAGCAGCAACCAGTAGAGAGCTACTTGATCCGTGCCTTCAGAGGAATCCACTGCGTATCATAAGCACTGAAGAACTGGACAGTGACGATGATGGAGACCTACTTCTTACAGTGGCAAAAGAAGGACCGTAGTGGAAACATTATTACTTGGATATTACGATTCCTTCACACTAAGAGTAACGGATGTATCCTTAAGTCTATCTAAGAGCTTCTGCTTTATTCATGGATTTATATTGACTTAAAATTATGGTTTTATTTGTGGCATTGTCGTAATTGCTTGTTTCACAGTGCTGCTGTTGAAAATAAGACTTTTTTTCTCCACTGTACATTTCTGTCAGTTTGTTGCAAAATATAGCAATAAAAAAAATTATACTTATTTTATTGTATATGCTGCTTTTTCCATTATGCCAATGTGTATATATATATATATATATATATATAAAAAATTAAGTATATAAATTTATAAAAAAGTATATAAAGATATGTAACGCATATTCATGCTAGTTTATATTTTCATTTATACAGTGTCTTCTTCAAAGAAATACCCGTTCAAGGCAAATGTCTTCGTTCCTGTGGCACTTCAGAGAGATTTTGGCGGTTTTTATCTCTACAAACTGATCTTGTGCAGTGAGTTTCTGCAGTCTGTGATGCTGCTGTTATTTACATGCATCCTGTTTGCGGTGAAGCGTGATCCCGTGTGTGTTAGCCCCCCCTCTGATGAGTGTGAGATTAACATGTTGCATATTGTCATTTCCTTGGAAGTCAAGGAGTAAGAGGTGGTCGTTTGACGATAGCAAAAAAAAAGTGGGGGTGGTGGTATATCAACAGGAAATGTTAGTTACAACCCTCTCTTAAGAAAAAAGCTATCATTGTTGGGTGTTGTTTTGTTTTTTGCTGTGCTAAATTTTTGTTTTGTGCTTCTAAAAGTTTGCTCAATTGCAATGTGGTGTTTTTTTTAAAGCTCATTTTGTAATGTATAAAGTTGTTTCTTGCTTTAGATTTACTATCCGTTATACAAATCCACTTTTGATCAGATCAGCTCCACTTGCATCGGTTTTGAGTGCAGTTGATTGAATTGATTGATCGTTCCTGAATAGAGGAGTCAAGTGAAAACAGATCAATCATGGAGAGGCGAGATAAACAGGGAAGCACTTGTCAGGCAGATAGATGGGGGATTGTGTAATGTGCAAGTGGAAATTGAGGAGATAAGGTGGTAAGATTCTGCCTGTGTCCTTTTAGAAAGCAGACAGTTTAACTGACTAGGATAGTTTGCCAAAAAATGCACATTCTGTCATCATTGACTCACCCTCATGTCATTCCAAACCCGTAAGACTTTCGTTCATCTTCAGAACACAAATGAAGATCTTTTTGATGAAATCTGAGAGCTTTCTGTCCCTCCATACACAGCTACGCAACTGACACTTTGATGCTTCAAAAAGTTCATAAAGAGATCGTAAAACTAATCCATATGAATCGAGCGGTTTAGTCCAAATTTTCTGAAGAGACCCGATACTTTATATGATGAGCAGATTGAATTTAGGCTTTTATTCACATACTGTATTCACACGAGGGTGAGTAATTAATGACAGGATTTTCGTTTTTTGGTGAACTATCCCATTAACAGACGTTTATCTACTAAAGAGCTTTAAAATACAGCAACAACCAACACAAGCTCTTGGCAATTTGTGTCTCTTTTACGTTTTGGCAAGTTGGTAGCTAATTTGTATGAATTCATACAATGTTATTTGCACGTTTTCGTACTATCTGCTTATGCCCCAGTGGTGGTTATGTTTAAGAATGGACTTACTTTTTTCTAAAAATTGTACAAATTGATACGAAATCGCCACCTTGTGAAGTAGTTACATTTTCCTGTGAAATTGGGTTGCAACAGCTTTGAAGGAGGTAACAAGTTTAGATTAAACATGCAAAGCCATTAAGAAAAGAGCCTTTCTAAAATCGTACCCATACAGTAGTTAATTTCAAGCAGCAAATAATGCTAGATTTGTCACTGGGATACGTCAAGATGCTCTTAAAGGTGAACTTGACCTTCTTGACCGTTTGTTCTGCTCTTGTCAAAAGTGAGGCCATATGTTTTACAGGAAGGGAGCAGATCCACACAATCGCATTCAGTTCTTGCTTCATTCTTGTGTGTAACACTCACTTTTCATGATCTAATCAATTTAATGGATAAAATCAAGTCCCACCCTACATTTTTTTTCCTTCTAAAAAAATTCTGTTGAGAAATATGTCTCCATATGGAAACAAAATGGGCTAAAAAATGGCATTTCGCGCTGGCTTTGTCGTTGACAGTGTGGTAGCTGTTAAAGTGAAGAGCAGCTTGGACGAAATGCTGTTTTAGGCCGTGTGTTCCTGTTGGCTGTCTACCCTGTTCACTCTCTGGCTGAGTCTGTCTGATACCTTGGAGACAGACGCTGTCTCTGTCTGTAACTAGAGCTCTTTATTTCTGTCCGTCTCACTATCGCTCAGTCTCTTCACAGTTCTCCTTTCTGCGTTTTTCTCTCTTTTTCTGTCGCACTGTGTTGAGGATGGATGATGTCATTAAAGTAGCTCCCTCCAAGAGGGGCCAACCGAGCTCTCCAGCAGCACCTTGGGAGCCTAATCATTTTTCCGACCTCTATCAAACCCTCCTCCTTCATCCCTCCATCTTTTATTCTCACTTCATTGCTCAGTAGCTTGTGGGAGCCCACAGGCTGTAGCCGCCTCTCCCCTGTGGGGTCCACCATTGATTAAGTGACACTCTGTTGAATCGTCGTTTTTCATGGTAAAGAGGTGCCTATATTTCCCATTATGATGCCCACCCCTGGGAGCCAGGCTGGTGCTTCACACCGCATGTTGGCTTGAGCGTTTTCCAGACAAGTTTTTAATAGGTTTCACCTGCAGCTAAGGGGACATTTGTGCCTTTTAAATGTATTCAGCTGACAAAATTGGGTGAATGCGGTCGTGTTTCAAGAGGCTTTTTTTCCCTCCATTCTCTGCATTGTGCAGTAATTATGAGCATCTCTGACACTCTGCTGTGAGCTCCTCATTAAAGTCCAGATATGTCTCATCTTTTAACTGTTGTTTGCATGTATTGTCAGTAGGAAGCTCATAACAGTGAGTTATTAGCTTTGCTGGCATTCTGCTGCTCAAATCAAATTTTAACAGCTTGTAAATGCACGAACAAGGTACTAATATTTCCAGTTGTCACTTTCTCATTAAAGGTGTCATTTTGACACTAGTAACACCAATTGGAATGATTGAATGCAAAAATGATTAAATGGCGTGATTTCTTCTCCCAAACCAGTTAAGTGCAAACCCACCCTGCATGCAGCCAATTCTAAAGATTTAATTGATCATGATATTTCTGAACTCGGAACTGATTCCATAAAGTCTGAACTTTTCTTGACAGGTAGAACCAAAAGCAAATATGAGTGGTTCCTCTCTGTGCAATGTTGACTCCACACTGCTAGCCAGGGTTACCAGGGCATTGCTAAGGTATTCTAGGTGGTTACAATGGTGTTCTGGGTGATTTCTAAGTGGTTCAAAGTCAAAAGGCCTGTTCACACCAAGATCAACCGTAGTGATAATTATAATAGCATGCACAGTAACAGAGGATAAAATCCTTTCCATTATTAAGCATGCATACTTGTATCATCTGCTACTTGAAATGCTTAAGCTCTGTAAAGTCTGTAAAAATCATTCTGAAAATGATTCCGGCAATATTGTTTCTCTGTTTCGTTATCGTTAGCTGTGGTGTGGACTTCCCTATTCTGATAAAATTAGAACAAGTTAATGTGGATGCTAATATAATTATAGTTATCATTCTTGGTGTGAACAATAACTTAAGTCTCCAGATATGGCTCAGGATGCAAATAGTGTCTTTTCGGGTTTTGATTGCTTTTAACAATACTGGTTACTTTACAATTATTTTATTAGAATAATAAGCTAATAAATATTTGGGGGAAAAGAAATGTAATTCCATTGGCAAATAGCACTAAAAAAATCAAGTAAAATGTACTTAATTTTTCTTTTGCAAGTTTTTGCATGCATATTTTTTAAGTAAATTTCACAACTGGAATTAAGTAAACTGTACTTAACTAAGTTAAGTAAAATTAACAAAGAAAATGAGTAATTTTAACTTAGCCAGTAAAAGGTTGAGTTATTTCTACTTAGTTGAAGTTTCCTTTGTAATACTTTTTACTCAAACAATATAACACTGAATTAAACCACGCTTTTAAAGTGTATGCTTTACTTAGAACCATCTAAGTAAATAATACAGTAGATATTGTGTAGACACCATATCTAATAAACTCGATACCCACCCGAACACAGAGACCTCAATACTTAGTGCACAATACACAGTGACGGTAACATTAGATGGGTCGTTTTGGATTCGATGGAACTCCAAATGTCACAAAATGGCAAATTACTAATAAAATCAATGATAAAACAGTGTAAATACAGCTGGAAATCAGTGAAAAATCAACCTTATTAATTATTCAAGCCCCAGTGCATGATGGGAACACCAGTATCAGAAAAGTTGAGTAGTTTTACTTAGTTATAATATTGATATTTACGCTTTAATTTCTAGAAGCTTGAATTGAGTAGTAATATAGAATTTACTTCGTTTTTTTAATTTTTGCCTGAGCTAACTTTTTCATGTAGAAATTACATTTGTTTTTTTCTGTAGTATTTACTTCACCACAGATTCATTTTTATCTTTTTTCATTTTTATTTTTATCACGTTTAGTTGAAGATGCAATTTATGTATTTTGTCAGTACTGACAAAATACATAAATTGCATCTTCAACTAAACGTTGTCATTAAGGTATGAATAATATGTGTTTCATTCACTGAAAAGAAGAGTCATTGTTTTGGACTGAGATGCTCACGCTGTATGTTCTTAGTTCATTAAAAAGAACGGACTCATAAGAGACATTCATATAGGAATTGGACTGAACTGTTTGTGCTGTATGTTTTTGATTCACTGACAATCGAATCATATAAGTCACTCGTTCTGGAGGTGAACTGAACTGCTCGCACTGTTTTAAATTGACTGTTTTTAAAAAAAACAGCTCATAAAAGTTAATCGTTCGGGAATGTGACTTGTGCTGTAGATTCTGTAGCAGTTTTGCGGCACCACTGAATATTAGTGCAAGAATCTCTGTAAGAGTATTTTAGTACGATGTTCCAATATCTGTGTAAAAAATGCACATGTGGGACCCGTTGACTAAACCTATCATCATACGTCTCCGGAATTGTGAAATGAATGTGAATGAATAAATTTCCTACTTTGCGGAAATGTTACTTAAATTACTAATGGCCTGCTTATAGTTGTAGCCTACATTAAATCTGAATAGGAGAAAGTATTGTAACTGTAAATATTTCATACTTTGCCATTAAAGGTGAGATTCGGTTCCTCTGCTGTCAGATGTCATTACGTTAGGCTGGTGAAATCTGTGTGACACATTGCCTCAAACTGTCCTGACCTGCATTACGTTTACTGCTGACAGAACAAGGACAATGTGTTCACCCCACACACGGGATCCCCCAGTGTGCCATACTAATAGAAAACTCAATCTCTTTTCCTTTTAAGTGGTGCGATTCCGGTACTCAAGCACATGAATAACCCTAAAGGAGAAATGAATCTGTTCCTCTCTGGGGCTTGGCTTCTCCAATGACTGTGCAAGTAAGGTTTCTTTTGTGCCATCTGTCCCTTTCTGTCTCTCTGTGATTGTCTGTTGAATCTTTATTTCCTCATTTGTCAATGTTAAGGATCTAATGAACCTTCATTTGTTACTTCAGTAGAAGAAGAGCAAATCCTCTCGTCTGGACTTAGTTGCAAGTAAAAGTCCTTGTGATGTCTCATGTTTTGGAGGCTTTTTCTCTCATTCACGTGACAACTAGAGCGAAAAGCATAAAGCAACCGAGCTATAGAGAGGCCCATTGAGAGTGCTTGCATCAACAGTTCCCACATGCCGAGCTTCCGGATGCACTCTAATTGGCGTAAGCAGCATCCGTTAAATCGCTCCTGTTAAACGGAGAAATTAAAGTAGTAAGTCCCTGAGAGTGTGTGTTAAATCACTCCTCGCTCGCAGCAGACGTTTGCCGTCAGCCTATGGAAATGATTACCCCTGCCTATCTAACAAGGTCGATGTTTGGTACACTAGTGCATGTTAGAGAGTGAGTGAGTGTCTATAAACCATTGTCCCATCGTTAGCTCTCAGATTGCAACGGCACTTTACGCTGCACTGAATCTCGTGCTGTATAGCTTTACTCCCAAGGCTACGGTAACAATTAGCCGAGGTGTCAAGTTCAAGTAGCTTGACTGTAATGTGAATATACTCCCTTTGTTTGCTCCATTGAGGGTATTTCCTGCATAAAAGAAGATGGCTTTTCTTTTTGTGCCAGAGGCTTGCTTCTTAGATTCATTCAACTTTTCAAGAGCGCCATGTTTGTGTAAAAGCTTCATAAGTCAGCGTAGCAAAGCGTAGTCTTCAGAATTCAATCTGAAAGTTCTCACCACGGAGCTTTCTAAACCACACCATAGATCTCGACTTTGTAAAGCGGCTGCTTTAAGATGCCGCAGTCCCTTATTTGTTTTCCATTTGAAACAAAAGTCAGAGATTATTAATATTTTAGCACAAGTTGCTGTTGGAAGAGAGAAGTTTTGCTGGAAGAGACTGGGGGAATTGGAGGCCACAGAGGCAGCAAGCCAACCTGTCAAAGTGCTTCTCTCCATTCCTCCCTTCCTCTTTCCATAAGCTGAGGTAACAATGGTGCCGTTGTGTATCCTTTCATTTTGTTTTCTAAATGTTTATTTCTGAAACATTTTTTTTAGTGTAGGTGCACAGTGATAAGTTTGCATGGTGATGTGTCCAAAGTATGGCTGTCAGTCATTTAAAAAAATAGAGTGTATTGTAGCAATGTTAGTGAAAGTGAAAGTGACATGTGCAGCCCAAGTATTGTAAACCCATAGTCTGAATTTGTCCTCTGCATTTAACCCATTCAAGTTAGTGCACACACAATAGGAGCCGCGAGTAGTGAACACACACACTGCAAACTGTGGACACACATACCCGGAGCAGTGGGCAGTGGGTTAGCTGCCTTGCTCAAGGGCACCTCTATCATTTCCTGCCAGTATTGAGAATCGAACCCGCAACCTTCGGGGTGCCAGTCTGACTCTCTAACCCTTAGGTTAGAGAGTCACGACTGCCCCTTAAAAAAGGCTCAGGGAAGAAGGAGGCGGGAACCGGCGAACGTTTAACATAAAACTTTAATCCAAAAATAAACAAACAACAAAACGAAAAATAAAGCGCCAGCCCCTCACTGACGACTGCCGCATATAAACATAATAAAACACAACATAAAGTCCAGGCCTGTTCCTCTCTCCTTTGCACTGTCGTCACTCCTCCTTATATCCTTTAAAATTAGCTCATTAGCACTCGCTTCGTTCCCACGGCTCTCGGCCCCGCCCTGCTTGCCACATGTATATATACACTTTTATGGTCACTAAGGCTGCCTTTATTTGGTAAAACAAAATACATTAAGTAACTGTTTTCTATTTTAATATATTTTAATATCTGAAAAATTCTCAGTAAGCACTGTTTCCGAACTCCCTGAAACACCTCGATTGTAGTCTAAAGTTTTCTTCTGGGAACGAACACGTCACAATATTCATTTAAAAAATAATTCGTGCTCATGGCATAAACAAAAAAAGTGTGTTGAAACTCGCGATTATGTTAAGGGGTGTGACATTTTCTGAAACACGCTCGAAGTGGTTGACCAATCATAACCCACTGGTCCAGCCGACCAGTCAGAGCACATTGCGCAATGTAGCGTTACTGACAGACTGGGAAGAGAGGTGCTGCAACAATGGAAATGTTTGAACATTCAAGCACGAAAACATATTCTATTAGACCCCAAAAACAAAATCAAGACTTTTGAAGGGCCCTATCATGCACCCATCGCAATGTGACGCCAGGCGCGACGCAAGTGTTTTTTGCTAGTTTCAGCCTGACGCAGTTATCATTTTCAAGTCCACCGCCACGTTGTTTAAATAGCAAATGCACTCGCGCCCATCTGTTCGCCCATGGGCGTGCTGGTCTGAAAACGAGGTGTGTTCAGGCGCATTGTTGGCGTGTAGCTATTTTGAGGCAACTGAAAACGACTGCGCCGCAGTATTTTTTGTGTTATTTAAAGGGCACGTTAGTAATATGCGCCTATAGGCAGGTGCACAACGCACGTACACTCTGCTTATTACACACAGAGGGATGCGCAGCAGCACACAAAAAAATTTAAATATTAAAAATAAAAGGATTCCTCTCTGGAGAAGCATTCAGTCTTTCCGCTCGCAAATTCCGCCATGTAAATAGCGAAGGGAATGGGAAATGAGACTCTGATTGGTTTATTGCACGTTACGCCCAAAACACACCCATGACTCATTAAGAGACTAGGTACAACCCTTTTGGACCATGCGCCTGACGCGCTGACCGTTTTTTCTGTCGTTAAACTAGCAAAAGTGGATTCGGACACGCTATAAAAAGTGCACCTGCGCCATGCGCTTCAGACCATGCGCTCAGATCGTTAAAATAGGGCCCTATATGTTTAATGCATCCTTGCTAAATAAAATAAAAAAAATAAAAAACAAACATTTTTTTTTTTTAACTTACTGACTCCAGTGTATCAAATTTATTAAAACTGACAGTATTAATTATATTTAAAATGTGATACAGATAGATAGATCAAAGGGGGTATGCAAGTGTGTGTGCACATGAACTACAGACTGACCACTTCAGAGTTTTGCGCTATATGCCTTACGAGAGACATGCTTTATCAGCTAAGGAAACAAGTTTATAAAGTCAGGCTTAAGCAACACTTGCTCTCTCCTTTGTCCTAAACAAAACTGTGAAAAGCAGCTAGAAGCTACCTCAACAGCCTTTGCACTTCACTTTCTGAGCTTGTAGCTTTTCAATGATTGTTGTATGACTACCTTTCCACCTAGTTTTGTTTGTTTGTAAACCAGCCATTCATTTTCTAAGCTCCTGTTACATATAGCGCTCAGCATTGATAGAGCCTGGTGTCCATTCACTCCATCCGCTGCCTTGTTATCTGTTCATAGTTTGCAAGGTTGTGGGGCTGTCACATGCTTGGCTTTGTGTTTTTTCTCTCATTCCACACACCACACACACACACACACACACACACACACACATACATAGAGTGCCCATAGGGATATAGTGTAGAGAGACAGATCTCCTTACATGTGCGTGGCTGAATGTGTTAGCTTGTCACCCCCTAGACTGCCCTCTGTGGCTCCTGCAGCACAGCTCTCTCTGCCTGAGTGGTGTGCATTACATCTGCTCACTGCACACACACACACACATATGAAGTATGATGGTAGTAATCCGTATAGACAGAAGCAGCCAACACACACAAAACATGCAAGCATTGTTACAAAACTTAGTGAGTCTATATAACATCCTGATGCAACCTCATAAAAGTGACTGATTTGGTACGTTACTTTTGTTCTTTTCTTTTTTAAACATTGCTTTTGTTTTGTTTGTTTTGTTTGCCCAGAGATGCAAATTAGAGTTGTTCTATATTCTCTAAATATAAGTACATCTTTTTCAGTTTTCTTATGCTGATTTTTTTCATACTGTCCTAATACAAATAAACAAACAAACAGTAGAATAATAGAAATGAATACTTTTATTCAGCAAGGATGAATTGATCAAAAGTGAATGAATTAAAAGTAACAGTAAAGACATTTATAATGTTATAAAAGATTTCTACTTCAAATAAATGCTGTTCTTTTGAACTTTCTATTCATCAAAGAATCCTGTAAAAATGTATCACAGTTTGCACAAAAATATTAAGCATGATTGATAATAATAAGAAATGTTTCTTGAGCACCAAATCAACATATCAGAATGATTTCTGAAGGATCATGGGACACTGAAGACTGGAGTAATGATGCTGAAAACTCAGCTTTGCCATCACAGGAATAAATTACATTTTAAAATATATTAAAATAGAAAAAGTCATTTTGCTGTAATAATATTTCACAATTTTCTCTATTTTTGATCAAATAAATGCGGCCTTATAGTGAGCATAAGAGACTTCTTTCAAAAACATAAAAAAAAAATCTTACCAATCCCAAACATTTGAACGATAGTGTACATAATTCATTTCACTTTAATCCAGTAAATTTTCAGTTAGATTGACTGTGTTTATTAACACTTATTATCTGAGCAATACTTTAATATTTATCTAAATATATAGATTCATCATGAATGGATTTTTTGTCTGAACTTGCTGCACTGCATTCTGAGATTGCCTTTCCAGTGAATGATACACCAAATTTATGCATCTTCGAAGGCAGCATAACATAGTAACTTTTGAGACAGGCTTCGCATCAGGGGTTTGTTTATGAGACCTTAAAATGCTGTCTAGATAGGCAGCTCATTAGGTTTTGGAGTGAACACCGTACCCTGCAAACATGTAGATGACACATGTTCAGTCCAATTTACATTTTGAAAGTCAAATCCATCAATCATCTCACACTTTCATCTGCAGCTAACATACTAACAAACAGACTGTAAATTTCTAGGTTGCAAACATATTCTGTCAATGTCACACACTCACACACACAATGAGGGCGATGTGTGAGGGGCTGCTTCAGAGGTCTCATCAACTCGGCACGTCATTAGAATGTGTCACCCTGCTGCTGCCTGCTCCCTCCCTCCTTTTCTCTCTCCTTCTTCTCTCTCAAGGATTCCTGGGATTGTCAAGGACTTCCCTCGCCTTGTCAGTGCCACCAGAATTCTGTTGTTTGTAGCGAGACACTGTGCACTTAAAGGGTTAGTTCACCTAAAAATGTAATTTACTCATGTCGTTCCAAACCTGTAAGACTTTCGTTCATCTTTGGAACACAAATGAAGATATTTTTAATGAAATCTGAGAGCTTTCTTTCCTTCTGTTGACAGCCTTCGCAACTACCACTTTCAAGCCCCAGAAAGGTAGTAAAGAAATCATAAAAGTATTCCATTTCTGCATTCACGAGAGCACAACGACGCATGCGTGTTGAAAACAAAGCAATCGCATCTTTTTATAAAACTGAGGTTAATCCACTGGAGTCACATGGATTACTTCAATGATGTCTTTATTGGGGCTTGAAAGTGGTCGTTGCATAGCTGTCAACGGAGGGACAGAATGCTCTCAGATTTCATTAAAAAGATTGTCATTTGTGTTCCGAAGATGAACGAAAGTCTTACGGGTTTGGAATGACATGAGGGTGAGTAAATGATGACAGAGCGTAATTTATGAGACAGCACTTCTCCGCCATTAATGTAAATTTACGGCTTTCCAGAGTACTGAATCTCCGGTCCCACTTTATATTAGGTGGCCTTAACTACTATGTACTTACATCAAAAGAAAAATACAATGTACTTATTGTGTTCATACTGTATTGCAAAACACTTTTGCGCTATTGAGGTGGGATACGGGTTAGGGAGTTAGGGACAGGTGTGGTGATATGGGTTAGTTTAAGGGTAGGGTTAGGTGTAAGGGAAGTGTCAACAGTGTAATTACAAATGTAACTACAGAAATTAATTACAGATGTAATTACATGCAGGTAATTTTAAAAATGTAAGTACAATGTAAAAACATGTATGTACACAATAAGTGCATTGTATCAAATGATTAATTAAAATGTTAGTACATAGTAGTTAAGGCCACCTAATATAAAGTGGGTCCGAATCTCCTGATCAAAACACAGGCGAAGAAGAAGCAGAAACAAGCGATAGCATATATAAGCAGGTGCATGTAAAATAACACGATCATCAACATTAAACAGCATATAAATCAAAACTGCCTAATGTTACGAGGTAGGCTATAGGACTGTGCAACCTTAGGGGATGTTGGTGGACTCGATCAAGCTTCCCGCACACATCCTGAAACGTGAAGCCAAAACTTCTCGATTGCCCCTAGGTGGCTGGTCCAAGTATAGGTCAAAAACCCCGGCCTCTCCATGTATTCTAATGGAACGTGAGGCAAACTAAACAATCAAATTACACTTCAAATAAATGTTTTCTGTCATTTTCGGTAGTTTATGCTGATGTAAATTCAAGTGTTCGTTTTTTTAGCTTGGTTTTAGTTAGTTATTTGATGCTATAAAAACGGGGATGTGACGTCATGATTGACAGTTGAGATTAACAGCTTCACTGAGGCACCAACAGACTTTTTTCAGGAGGTGATCGGAGCTTCAACTTTAATTTCTACATTTCCATAACTGTTTATTTCACACCGACATGAGTTGTTCTGCAGTAAACTGTACTAACTGATTCTGTGGGAGTGTGGGCGGGGACTTAATACTGCAGCTTCACTTCACGCTCACTACTGCACAGATTCGGATCCTGAATCAGTGCAAGATATCAGCGCCATATTGGGACATTAGCAGCTTCACTTTTCTACAATGGAAGAGAGTGAATGTGCATCATCCCTCTTTTTTTTTTTTACAGTCTATGGATTCAATCTACTCCATCTGTTTTGATCATCGTTTTGAATCCGATCTGGTGTAGTCTTTGACAAAAACACGATTTTCTCAGCTTTTTGCTCAAAATGTTACTTTTTTTTATGAAACTTACCCACATTCAAGTGTTGATAAAAAAACAACACATTAAAGGTGCAGTGTGTAGTATTTATGAGGCTCATGCGCCGTCATGTTTCTACAGTAGCCCTAAACGGACAAACTTCTCTACAGAGCGCTAGCTACTCTCTGCTGTCTCAGACGACGACATCTTTGTCCTGTGTCGGCCACCGTAGCTTCTCTATGTGCTTCGAAAGGGAGGGGTGAACGGTGGACGGTTGCAATTCGCAACCTCACCACTAGATGCCGCTAAAATGTACACACTGAACCTTTAAGATAGAATAAAACGAAGCAGAAGAAGCAGAGGCTGTTATTTCTTTTTATATATTGCATGTTCAGATATTCATACAAAAAAAAGATTTTGTGAAAATGATCAAAAATGCTGGTGGTGGCTGGCAACTGTTTTAAAAATGCTGTATAATAATATAATAAATTATAACAATAATAAAGAATATATTATATTTAGCAAGGATGCATTCAATCGGTCAAAAGTGACAGTGAAGACATTTATAATATTATAAATAAATGCTGTTCTTTGAACTTCTGAAAAACATCCTGAAAAAAAATGTATCATGGTTTAAACAAATCAGCATATTAGAATGATTTCTCAAGGATCATGTGACAAAAAAAGGCTGGAGGAATAACTGCTGACAATTCAGCTTTGCCATCACAGGAATAAAGTACATTTTAAAATATATGTAATTATTTGTAATAATATTTCACAGTATTACTGTTTTTACTGTGTTTTTGATCAAATAAATGCAGCTATAGTAAGCAAAAAAGATTTCTTTCAAAAACAACAAAAAAGTCATACCGACCCTAAATTTTTGAATGGTAGTGTATATCAAGAATTTAACTCTGATTGGAACTAATGAACGGTGTGAATGTGGTTTTAATTCATGTCATTAATGAATTACTTTGTGTATTTTGGCTCACTTTGTGGCAACACCAGATGATCGTCAGCTCTTGAGGTGTAAAAGATGTTGGCTGTGTAACATTCTTGCGGAATGAGTAACTTGGTATTTAGAAGTCAAACCCTGGTAAGTGTGTCAAGTGAGATAAGATGCTAATATACTTTACTGGAATTTGTTGCTATTGGCTGCGCTGGTCCTTCTTATGTAATCTCTGAATGCACTATTACAGAGTCCATTACACTCTCAAGGTGATTGCTGACTTTTGAACCTTTAGTGATTGCTTCACCCTTCTATAACCTTCATATAGGGCTGGAACAATGTTTGTTCATTATTCAGTGGTTGTTATCTTCAGGACTACACAGGAGGAATGAAACTGCGTTACGTAAAATGAATGTAAAAATAAACTAGCTGCACCCTCCCATAGATAATATTCTGAAGAGTTTAGAATCACTTAACACTGAGGTCTAAATGATTTCCTAGACTGAGTAGATAATGCTGCACTGTGTTTGTTATTAGTAAGGATATTTAACTAGAGAACAATATGAAGTGATTTTTTTTAATGTACTTTTATACATTGAGACTTGATATGAACAATGTTGTATGACAACATTATGCTTTATTGTATTCTGACTTGACAGGACCTACGGTTAAGGTGAAAGGGTGTCCATTTCTTTCTAATCTATCCCATCCATGAGTGTGTGTAACCTTAACATAGTCTAATCTGCTTCTGACACCAGATCAATAAACCGCCCACCCAAGTGCGATTCATCTGCTGCGGTCTGCCATGGACTTGTTCTTAGCTTCAGCACAAACCTCACCCACCGCACATCTGTATGGCATTAGCAACGCTGAGAGATTTACAAGCGCTTTGTGAATCCTGCAAATGCAAAGGCGTCCTCCACTCACCCCAGCTGGGCAAGAAACACTGCAAAGTCGAGTATACACCTATAAATATGAGATCACATTTGGCATCGTATTGGAGCAACAATTTAGTGTGGTTCACATGGCATTGATCCTATGGATTCTTCCTCAGCTAGCAGTTTTTAAATCCCTGAAACTGTAGAGATGTCTTAAAGTGCCCCTATTATGCTATTTTTTGTTTTTTGTTTTGGAGGTCTCCTACAATAGGTTTACATGCATCCAAGGTCAAAAAATGCTTTAATTTTTTCATAATATACATTGCACATCACCTCATTTCTCAGAGTCGGAAAACAGTTTGATCGAAGATTCAGTCTTTCTAAACCCCGCCTTTTCGCAAGCCTGCTGTGCTCTGATTGGTCAAACAGCCCAGTCTGTTGTGATTAGTTTACTGCTTACAGCACGTGTTGAACATGAAACGCCCATTACCATATCTGAATTTCAGCTCTGGAGGCTTCCTCAGCGTTTGATACACGGTGATGCAAACAGTGACAATGGTGTTGATTTTACTGTATCAATTCCAGCACAATTCCTCATCCTTTTTGAAGTGCATGCGAAGTGGACTGAAAACAGTGTCGACAACACAAGCCAAACTTTTCCAGGCCTCAGCTACAACTAGGGCAGGTCAGACGTTGTTCGTGGGCAGCCAATGAAGACCATAGGCTGGCATTATGCAAATGTGTTACGTAGGTATGTAACAGGAAGTAAGACTGGAATACTGACGACTCATTTCTGCAGTTCAGAATCGATTCTTTCTTTTAGGAGACAGTAACTTTATTTGGTCGTGGACGTTGATCTTAAAACTTTTTAGAAATTTCACATTCAAAAACAGCTATATTAGACACTACATGACAGGTAATATTCGAAAAAGCATAATAGGGGTACGTTAAGCTTAGTCTCGGGTAGCCAGACCTTCAGACTGACGGCAGAAGGTCTGGACTCTATCACAGCTTTCATTGGTCAAGGACCGCCCAAGAGGACGTTTGACTGACATGTAACTCAACCAATCAGAGTTTGTTTTGTTCCGCGTCATGTTTAGGGGCGTGAAAATGTAAAGTCGATGTCCCTGCAATAACAGACCGGCGTGCATCTATAAATTATTCATTCAAGAACGTTGTGCAACTTTACTGCAACAATGGAGCTGCGAACCTCACATACTTTTGAAAATACAGCGTTTAGCTGATCCTGGTAAGCGCTCATTTTCACTCGTCTCGTGAACATCCTGTAGAATTCAACCAATCGGATGACGACTTCAAAACACCTAAAGTGTTTCCAGATAAGTGTGCCATGTGCATCAGATGTTCAGCCAACAGTCCGTGGGTTAAGCTTTGACTAAAAAATAATCAAAAGTTCATGTACTCCAGCCTAATTTTCCATTGACCACATATTTAGCTTCTCTCTTATATTATATAGAAGTCAGATGTGAATTGTTTCTGCAGACCAGATGTTCGTTTTTTTTTAAAAATCAAGATTGTGCTGTTATAATGAAATTATGATACATCAATGTATTACTCAAATGTGCCAGTCTTGTTTTCCTTACATTTCCTATTGGATTTTTATCTCTGATCACTCTCATAGTGTAGTTTTTTAGAAACAGAAAAAAGGGCCAGAGTTCAAATTTACCTTATAGCCACTTTTAACTATTGCCGCTGACAAGGCATTGACATAAATTAATAATAATGGTGAGTACAGATAGTGCCAGTTGCATAAACAAAATTGTTTTATGCTAAAGCAATTTTTTTTTCAAGACTGCTCATAACTTTGATTACCCCTTGGTTAACTGCTAGTTGGTCAAACTAGTTCTTAAGACAGTCTTAACATGGTGGCTAAGTTTATGCAACTGGCCCATAGTATTTGCTTGTATTAAAATGAAAGTATTAACATGGTTAGTTTGACCTATTGTACCACTGTGAAATGCATTGAAAAAATTTGTTTATGTGCATTTTGTCAACAAATTTCTTTGCCATTTCAAGGAATGTGCCCTATTAACGTAAGGGAGTCTGGTTTTACCGCTGTTGGACCGTGCCACGCCGTCCACTTTTCCAGTCTAAAAAGAACAGATTTGGCAGCAGCAGGGAATTGCCATGTGGTGTTTTCCTGCCACAGTTACATGGATCAATGCATAACGCATGACCTGCCCTGGGCGCATGTTTTATAGTTGAAGTCTCGATTGCCACGACGCAGCCCCTCTCGCTCACTCACTTTCATCTCAATCTCAAAGCCAACAGGGGAAGCTGCAGGCACTGTCATTTTAACAGTTTTCCTCGAAACTGTATAATCACTGTTCACCCACAACTGAATTGGATCACCAAAATGAATTTGTAGGCTATATATATATATATATATAGTGATACACTGTCATTCAACATTTATTTTATGTCATATATTTATTTATTTAATTGATCACAATTTAACTGATCAAAAGACATTTATAATGCATTAATATTAAGCCACAAAAACTTTTCCAAATATTAATAATTAAGCATCAATAATAACTGATAATAATTAAGACTACTAATGGCTGATGAAAATTCAGCTTTGCCATCACAGGAATAAATTACATTTTAAAATATATTAAAATAGAAAAACGTTATTTTAGATTGTAATTATATTATTGTTTTTGCTGTATTTTTGATTAAATAAATGCAGCCGTGGGGAGCATAAGAAACTTCTTTCAAATACATTAAAAAAATCGTAATTATTCCAAACATTTGACTGGTTTTGCACTTTAATATCTTTCAATTAACTAGTTAAATTGCAACATCTCTTGTTACTAATTGTTGCATTAACTTGCTATTTACTTTATATTTCCAATTCATTCTGATCAGATCTGATTTGTCTCATTACATAATATCATGCAATAAATCAAATGGCAGTCTAATGACAATATGGGCTGTAAATCCAGAGCTAGATGTTGTTGCACACTCTAGCAAGCTGTTGCATTCCATTGCAACATGAGTGAGCGCATCGCTCACCTAATGGAAATGCTGAACAGCTATAACAGGTTTAACGCTTGAGACCAATAGCACACCCGGAGCAGAACTGTTTAATACATGAAGCATGCACACACGCTGTGCCAAGAATCCCCTTATTGACGGGAAAGGGCAAACTCCAACCCCCGGCGAAGCTCGGCCAGGTGGATTAGCAAGTCAATGCTAACATCATGTGTGGGGTAATCTTACTGCAGACACATGTGACCTTTGTTAATGATTTCACTCAAAGCTGCAGGTGGTGTTTCAATTACAGCCAAATGAACTCTCCTGAGGGGTGAGTGCTTGGCAAAATAGTCACTTGCAAATGTGTACTCTAATAGAAGTACTGCACTAATTTGCAATACAAATAATACCACCCTTCACTGGAATCATGTACTGCTCTGGGCTGCATAATTGAGCTCTGGCTCTTTTTTTTGTTGATTTATATAGACAAATTGACCTCTTTCCTTCCTCAGTGGGAATAACCCTCGCATGTACCTTATGATGTATGCTTAGGCAAGGAATTCATGTAATGCCCTTGTTCATGTAAGACCACACCATGATGGCTCCAGATTAGAGTAGTTTGTGAGAGTGATAATCATTCATCAGAGAATTTGCAAATTTCTTTTCCTGTCATTGGTGACTTAATTAAGAACATTTACCAGACTTAAATATTTCTTACTAACCATGAAAACTGTATTTTGCATTATTTCAATGAAATATGTTGTGTAGCAAGCAAATTGCTGGGAATTGTGTCACCACCTGTCACAAAAACGATTTTGTTAAGCAAATGGACATTTTGAAGGCTTAAAGGAAAATTTTCCATTAAATACAAGATAATTTGTGGCATGCTGTTGAGCAACCATAGTCTATATACACTGCCTGGCCAAAAAAAAGTTTGGATTTAAATAGGCAAATACTTAAGAGATCATTATTACAGTGATTATGATGTCTCTAGCATGTTATGTTTGCCAACAGTTCTTCTAACCCTAATTGATGGAGTGTGTAGCTTTTAATTTCTTAAACAACCATGTATACATAGGAAGACACATCATGGCATATTCCAGGCTGACAATGTCGAGATTCATCAGTACTCTTTTATCATACTTTTTTAAAAATGATATTTTCCCCCTGAGGTCCGCTTATGATGTTAGTAAAGTTTTTTTTCTCCATTTTTTTAAATGTAATTAACTCCCCTGTTCTCTCATAACCACCTCTTTGCAAAGCCTGTATCTCAATCACAGGATCAATCCACACTGAAAATGTGCTACATAAATAGTTAAGATCAGGCTGAAATAATCAGGTAGGATGGATGGGACAGAGTAAAAGGTGCTATAAAAACAGGCTGGCAAAGTTCTGACAAAATTTCCTCATTATACTCTAACATTGATATATTGTTGCATAACTCTTATATTGTTCTTCTGGTGTTTTGATTGTCCTATGCTGTTTCAATAAACTCTTATTTTAGATTGAGGAAGAATTTTTTATTTCTGAAAGTTGCGGTATGTTTTATAGTGCATCAAGCTCTTTAATCTCGAAAAAACAGAACGTTTTGATTCTTCATGATATGACTTCAGGTTTTTCTTCTTTGAAGGATTCCTTTGATTGCATCATAACATTCTTCCTGACATTTAAGCTATGATTTCATCATAAATTGCAAAGAACAGTAAAGATATAGTGTATCTTCTGTGTACATTTTTTGTACTCGCCCACTACTTTAGTACTTTACTTTAGAGTTCATTGGGTTCATTAAAGCCGGACCATTTCAGGTCAAGACTCTTTCATCTGGCTTTTCTTGGAAAAACTTTATATGTTCCTTTTGACATTAGCTACTTGCCTGAGGTTGCCTGCTTGATCAGTCTTTCAAACACAATAGCTTTAATACCATCATGAAAGGTTTCTGCTTGTGATAAAATGTCACCCTGCTTGTTATTGAAGCCAAAAAAAGCCTTGGTCTACTCTCACCTCAGCAACAACCCCCTGCCATCTTTGCTGATTCCGTCTCTCGCCTCATGTTCTGATGAAACACTCTCCATTATCCAATCCCACTTAACCTATTGTCCCCCATTCTCTGCCTTTCTCAGCCTCTGTCTCTGGCTTTAATGCATTTTCCCACCCACACCTCTCTGCTCCTCTCTCTCTCCCTCCTCTGCTATTCTGAGTCTCACACTTATCACATGTAATAATATGAGTCTAATGTGAAGGTTTCTTGCCCTCTCAAACTGTTGCAGACACATCATAATGGAGCTTAGGGTGTGAAGGAAAGTGATAAACACATAAAGCATCTTGTTCCTCTCCCCCAACGAGTGCCAGATGGAGATTTACTGATAACTTCATCATCTGGGAAGAGAACAGGTAAAATATCCAGAGCTTCAGCATTGTCCTCAGTTATTTTTTCCACAGTCCACGTAGGGTTGTGTGCTTCGCAACCAGCTGAGTCACCAGAAAGAATAAAATAAAAGGGGGAACAAATAGAGCAAGAGTCCTCTAAGGGTACTCTGGTAAATGAATCAAGCGCACGGGGGATTGATTGGCCAGTTGATTGCATTGCGTTCGTCAATGCACTAATCAGTCAAATTGAACTGGAACCCACTGTTACCTGGTGAGATTCTATCGCTTGATTCAGCCTCCTTAACCTTAGATGACAAGCACATGGATCACATACAGTCTGTTCACTGAGCATCTGATGCATATACTGCACACAAAAACAGGTTTGTGCACCATTCAGAACTGAATTAAGAATGCCTTTTAAATTTCAGTTCAATTCCTGAATCTATATATCGAGGCAGCAAATTTTATTTTGAATCGGAGGAAGCACAATTAAAATGAAATGAAATTAAATGTAAAATTTTGTCATGGCAAACTTTGAATGGCGCTTTTATAATTTTGAAATAAAGCCTTGAAGATACATATATGGATATATGAATATATATTTGGTAACTCTTTAGTTTATGGTCCAATTGTCACTATTAACTAGTTGCCTATTAGCAGCATATTAGGATATTTGGCTGTTTATTAGCACTTATAAAACACATATTAATGCCTTATTCTGCATGACCATATTCTACATCCCTTACCCAATACCTAAACTTAACAACTACCTTACTAACTAATAATAAGCAGTAATTAGGAGTTTATTGAGGCAAATATCGTAGTTAATAGTGAGAATTGGACCCTAATCTAAAGTGTGACCATATATTTCATCATATTTTGTGGACCAGGGTAAAAAAAAACTTACTCAGAATGCATTATCTGTGTCCTTTGAATTGCAATTTAGGAAATTCCTTTTCCTGTCATTTAAATTCAAATTCCATTTCAACTTCATGTGGCTTGTGGCTAAATCAATTTAAATTCCACATCATGAATTGAAAAGAAGCCAATTCTGAAATTTGTTCCAATCTGAAGTTCCGGAAATTGGGTGCACAGATTTTTATCAGTCTGCTAGGAACTTGAAAAACGTGCAGTGCTCGCGTCATCAAAGGTATTTAGTGTTTTAAATTTAGGCACTTTTTATGAGGTAAACTACTGTACATATTCACATTCTGTGTTGTTTTCTGAGTTTGTGAACTAAAATTCTCTTATGGACTGAAATTCTTTGCATTGCACTATATTATTGTGGTATCATTGATTTCACATGTACCCACCCTTAAATGGTAAGTAAAATAAACTGTGGTTGGCCTAAATGTCAGTAAGACAGCTTAATATCTAGCTTTGCGAGACTAAGGTCTCCTTGACCACATAGAGTGATTTATAGTCCTCTAGATAAACTGCTCTTGTCAGAAGTACCACATGAAAGCATTACAGTCTCTAAACCTCTCATTCCTTCATCTAAAGGTGACCTAAGCTCAAAGGGCTTGATTTGAGTTTTTTTCTGATCCACAATGTGCCACAATTCTTGATTTGTCATGCTTGATTGTTTTCAAGTGACTTTGGTTTTGATAAACCTTTTAGGAACTGTGAAGGATGACAATTTGAAAGATAAGCAACCGCTCTCTTTTTCAAAGAGAGAAACGACATCTGAAAGTGAGAGCGGGAGAGCTGGCAGCTGACGCAAAGCGTCTCGTTTTCTTGTTTAAAGTTACAGTGCGCCTCTGAGTTAACAAACCATGGGATTGAGCCTTCCCACCACGCTGCCTGCACACATATGCATACTCTCCTGCACACACACTTAGCTCGCAGGCCTTTGTTCTGCAACCTTTTGTGAAGCTTGCCCTGGATTCAGCAAAGCTCTATGCTGTAGAGTGAGACTAAAGAAGTCTCACTCTCTCGTTCTCTCCCTCTTCGCTCCCCCCAACGTTCAGTCTGGCTCTCTTTGTCATAATTTTTTTCAGTCTCTTCACCTGACTTTAGCAGTCTGCCTCTTTCTTTCTTTCTCTAACAAATAAAACACTCACGCTCTGAGCGTTTGCCAGCATTTGGTGGGATAATCTACCTTCCTGAAGATTTGGCTGCGCTTCTTCTTATCACTATGGGCTCATCAGAGCATAAGCAGCTCTTGGCTTTCTACCAGCATGAGAGAACCACTTTCCAAACAGGAACTCTTATGGAGACATTCCTTGTGTGGAAAAGGAAATTGTGTCCTTCATTCCCCCTTCATTCTCCCAGAGCACATACGCACACACATGAAAAAAAGCCTCCCCCTTTGAGTTGACATTACTGAGAATCTGACCAGCATGTAGTAGATAGATAGATAGATATAGATAGATATTTTGCTTCTCTAAGTCATGGGTGATAGTGTGGGATCCTAAAAGAATGTGCATTTCAAATATGCCTATCGTTGGAGCCCTTCGTTTGGTAGCGTGCCAGCTGAGAGCTCAGGCCAAATTTTGTTTTGAATCAGTCAGTGCTCTGGAAAAAAAGTGCATAAAATTCCCAGTGTCAGTGCCAGATATGCATAAATGGTCAACCACATCTGTCTCTAGAGAGAATGTGGATTGTAAGTAGCTCAAATGTGTCACCAAACACTGTGTTTACTGAAAACCTTTTTGAAGTACAACGCAAGCACACGCACACACAGTGAGTTTAGCCAACAAGAAGCAGCCCTAGGGGCGGCAGCCAGATGTGTTTTATCTGTAAGGTGAAAGGTCAAGTAGAACAAATTGCATAAACTCATTCCCAGTAGCAAGAACACTATCCACAGGGCTGCAGATATGCATCCGATTTTCTTCTGGCTTCAACAACATTAAGTACGAAATGAACAGGCTCCACTTTGCTTCTTTATACTTCCCCTTAACTTATACCAATAGAAAGGAAACGTGCTGCGGATTGTTGAGTGAGACAGGTACAAAAATGGCAGCAAAGGTCAGAGTTTTGCATCAGAGGTAATTGTCGAATTACTGGTTCGAAATTAATCGGGGAACGTGAACCCAATACAAACAAAATGATAGAAATCTAGAGGTCACCCTGATTTTGGCCTTGAGCCAGGCATATAATGCTCATTTATTTTTACGATGCATTGGCCCTATCTGATTTAAACTGATTCATAATGTGTTTTATTTATCCTGAAAACATTTTAAATGAATTGAAATGTCCAAGTAAAAGCAAGCAGGTCAAATAAAAGTGGCTTTTTAAATGCCATTCTGGTACTTCTTGTAATCTAATTAGAGATTCAGTCCTGTTTTCATACACTTTTTGTTTTGAAAAACTATGCCTTCTCTGACTTCCTAGGTTGTCAATGAAAGTCTGTAGTCCTTTTTATGTGAAGGACTCGGGACGTTTTTGCCGGGAAAATCAAAAGGATGTGATGCTTACTTTATAGCAGCTCGCGAGAACCTCTCTTCCATTCTATGACATGTGAAATGTTTATACAACGTCATTCAGTATAATGTCAATGTGTCATGCAAAGAAAAGGCATTAATTCAAACTACAGTCTCACATAGCCAGATCTATATAGTCTACAGTCTCAAATATACTTTATAATTAAACTATCATAACAGTGTAATTTTAATTACCTCGTCTGTCAACATGATGCCGGTGAATTGCAGAGCTGGTGCAAACACATCAACATGTTTTAATGCTAAGATGCTTTCTTAACTGCTGTTTTATCGTCGCTGTCATTTTTGTTGTGTGTTTAGTTTGTTATTGAGAGGAAAGTGTGCAGCACATATTTACATATTCATCTAAACGTCTCTCTCAGCAATGTGGACTCTATCGCTGCAAACGTATTTCCAACTTATTTTTTACTTCTGAAACGAATAAAAAAAACAACTTTATATTCTGACTCAATACCATTGGAGTTAAACAGGGACCCCCTAATATAAAATTAACATTTGATCGGTAACACTGCATTGTAACTTTGTAACTTTGTAACTAACCTAGTATTAACAATTAAATATATATATACCATATTAATTACAATATAAATGATAAATAAATAAAAATATGAGCATCCTGAGCCATTTGTCTAAACCAAATAAGAGAAAGTTTTTCATAGTTCTTTTCTTTCTTTGTTAACTTTTTCTCTTTTAAAACCCATGTATCCAAACACTGTGGGTTAAAATGTATCATCAAATAAAGGTTGACCAGTCACATCGAGAACAGGAAGAAACCATGTTCTCGGTTTCTGTCTATTTCATCTGTTTGCTGGAGTCTCAGTTCTGATCGCAGCATTCATCTGAGTCATCTTTCTAATTCACCTACTCCCACATCACATCTCATCATTCATGAGACAGCACGCAAGAGCTAGAAATCTGTGACATCAATCTGGTACCACAAAGGTGACAGCCAAATGTACTGTTCTAATTTTAAGACATCACAGGTTCTTACAACATTTCCAACAAGTTCTCTGCATTCAGTTATGAATCAGTGTTTGAAGGCAGAATGTGAACTTGAGGTTTGTAAGCTCAGGTAATCAGTGTGTAATATTTCATGTTTCGTCTGATGTGACAAAAAAAAAAAAAAACACTTTGACAGCATCTGTGTTGTATTTTGTATATTTACAATTGTGTGATTCTAGTATCATTTTCTTATACTGCATTGGCCTTTGAAGCTCTTAGCTTTTCCGAACCTTAGACGTTTGTATTCTTAGCTGTCCTGGATTTTGTAAGGAACCATCTGCAAAGAATTCCAGATCAAACCTCCAATCAACATCAGCCGGTAATAAACTTACAAGAGTCTGTCATGAAGTTGCAACAGAGAATCCAGCAGCACATGAAGAGAAAAGAGGGCACAGAGGGGCTGGAACCCCGGAGAGCAGCTAATGATTCACATTTCATTTCCCCCCATACAGGGGCCCTTGTGTCTACCATGAGGGGCCTCTTCGAGGGTTTGTTTTCACTGTGCAATCCAAAATAAATGGGAGCCGCAGATGAGGACTGGACACTTGAGAAATTGAAATCATGAAAAGTCCGTAAGAAAAACACTAAAAACCCTCATATCATCGTCTGTTGCTCATTATGTGTGTGTTCCCTTCATGATCTCTTTAGCTGTGTGGTGTTGGTGGTATGTGTTTCGCACCAAGAGAAACGGGTGAGGTCAATTGTGTTTATACTTAGAACTTGTTGTATCCTCCATAAGACTGCCATTTATTTTGCCACAATTAGTTTCTGGTCATGCTTGTCAAGGCAGATAAAAAGCCATGACACAAAATATCAATACGCTGACGTCAGTGACAAAAAAAATTGCAGCATTTTAAGATTAATGTCAGCATGAAATAAAAATTCATCCTCTGTTTGGTAAATCAATTCAAAATTCATCATTATTTTGTAAATGCATCTTATTTTGACTGATTCATCCATACGCATTTCTTTTTTACCTTTTTTTGAGCTTATAATTTTTAATCAAAATATCATAACTCGATCTTCTGGTGAAACAACAGACTTTTCTTTGATTATGCTGCGCTCACGAATCACGCCATGTCGTACACTCTTAAAAATAAAGGTTCTTTGGCGGGGTGTATGGTTCCATGAAGAACTTTTAATATCCAAAGAACCTTTTAATTGCACAAAAGGTTCTTTGTAGCGCAAAAAGGTTCTTTAGACTATAAAATAGTTAGTAAAAATGGTTCTTTAAAGAACCTTTCACAAAACGGTTCTTCAGGGAACCAAAAATGGTTCTTCTATGGCATCGCCGTGAAAACCCCTTTTTGGTTCTTCCTGGCACCTTTATTTTTAAGGGTGTAATTCCCTTAATTTCGAGATGACAACATGTGACGTTCGGAGCTGTTCACATTCTCAGACTGGGAATTACGTGTTTCAGTGGCAACACTATCAATGCCTAAATGAACCTGCAGCGGTCAGGTGGTACAAGTAGGAGTTCTTAGAAAATTCCCAGTGTACAAGTTGTAATTCCGAGTTCTATGAGGACATGAACGCTTTTTACAAATTGGAATCTCGTAATTACAACATGGCATGAACGTACCTTGACAAATGGCCAACGATTTCCCTGTCCAACTTTTTTTTGTTAATCTTTTTCACTCTACGCATACAGAAAAAAATTACTTCTGTAAAAAATTACTTCTGTTACATCATGACTTTACAATTAGATCAGCATGTTAGATTTTTTTATTCTTATGACTATTTAGCTATTCCATCAAAAAGCAGAAATAAAATAATTAAAAACAGGTTCTTCAGTTATTTATCCGACACTTAAAAACTTAAAAAATATGATACTGGAATCAGCTGTAAAAATATCAGCTGCTATAAACTTGTTGCACACTGCTTGAAGACAGACTTAAAACTGTGGCTATGTGATTATTTAATCCTTGCATTTCCATGGCTTACTTTCATATATGACTTGAGATGGTAAGACACAAGATAAAGTAAACTCCTGTATATTTCAGTATTCAGATGTCCCAAGTTGAACTTGACTTTTCTCCCCATGTAGCCCAATTCATTTCTCAGTGCTGCTGTTGATATATAGCAGAGCCATTCAGACATCGAGTCAGTCTCTCACTACTGCTTTCTCTCACCTCGACAGGCACACAGTCTAATTACGTTTGGCAATCGGAGACTAGTGTAGTAGTATTACTCTATCCGTGCCGATTATTTCTGGCGAGACTTTTAAACCGACGACAGCGGTGATTGGGCGGCGCAGTCACGGGGTCCGCAGTCTCTTCGCCCTGCCTAGAGTCAGTCAGTCAGTCGGGGGAAGGCGAGTCTGCCTGCAAGCGCTTCTCTCTGTGTGGATTCACCATACACACACATACACGCTCACACGGACCTTCACACACAATTATTGTTAATTACTGAACCCTTTTCGGTCTTTTGAGAGTCTGTTTTTCCACCATGGGCGACAAAAAGAGCCCGACCAGGTAAGCAAGCGACAACAGTCGGTAGTTTCCGAGGCGATTTTGGTGTCCGCGCGGCTGTTTTTCGCTCGGTGGATATTCGGATGCTTTTCTCGAGGAGTGTTTCTCCTTTCTCTCAGAAACAAACGCAGCTATGGCGGCTTTCTCTTCTTCACATAGGACTCTTAACACGACTCAGTGCCTCTCAGACAAAGAGAATTTCTTTCTACGGGATACGCCTGGCCTCTTCGGACGGGGTTTTTGGTCGAAGTTCACCGTTAAATGGACGGGTTTTGACATTCAATTTCACGCCGTTCACCGACACGATATCTTTAGCTCGCTGGCTAATGTTAGCTGCCGTGCCAGCGGACACCAGTCTAGAGAGTGTATTATATCTGTGTTAAGCCCGGTGACTAGGAGCTGTGGAGAATAACCGTGGCTAGTTAGCTGGTTAGCGTGTATTTCCAGTATTTTCCGGTTCTAATAAACCGCCCTCGCGCGTCACGGGTCGGATTTTCTGTCACTTTCTGTGCCACTTCGGTTATGTTAAACGCATTCGAGACAGAATAAGTCAGGGTGTAGGATGTTAGGGGGCAAACATGGAGGTTGACCTTTATAATTTGGGCTTCTTTTTTGTTATTTAAGGCCAAAAAGACAAGCCAAACCGACAGCGGACGACGGATTTTGGGATTGTAGCGTGTGCACTTTCAGAAACAGTGCCGAAGCCTTCAAATGCAGCATCTGTGATGTACGAAAGGGCACGTCTACCAGGTATGGGCATTTACACTGGACTTCTGCAGCATTGCAATGCTGATCTCATTGTCACTAATGCAGCTTATTGTGATGCTTTACTTGTTGATTTTGCTTTTTAAGATTCATAGAAACACCAGTCCTCTCATGCAAGTTAAATGTCATTTATTCAGTCTGATGACTGGCACGAGAATGGAGTGTGGCAGCCAGCCTGTGCAGTCACTGCAGTGATAGGCAAACTTTCTTTGTCCTGCATTAGCTTGAACACAATTGTATTGCATTAGATTTGCGTGTAGATGCCTTCACTGCAGCTCCATGGTCATGCATGCTTGCAGATGCATACCTGCTATTGCAGTGCTGCAGTGTTTGCATGTGTGGCTCGAGTCAGATTTACAATTGAAATCCATGGCTGGCATTTGTTGGGTTTGATCAAAGGAATGTAATGCCTGGGTGTGTTTAGAATCTGTCAAACTGTTATAGAGACATTTGCTGTTCAGATCCAGAACATTTTTAAAGGTCAATCAGGTGTCAGAAATTCTTCAGGATGTGCCATTTGTTTTGACACATCTGCAAGTGTAACAATTCCTGCTTGATTTAAGAATTAGACTAACATGCTGCTCACTTGTAAAGCTAAGGGCAAAGAACCAGACGTTAATGTTGTTTTTCTGGTTTGTCTAATTGAATGATTTCATTACTCTTAATTTCTATGCTGTTCATTTGGAAGCTCACTAACAGGTCTAGGTGTGCTTGTCTATTCATAAAGGTCATTTATTCCAGTGGTTCTCATTCTTTATCCTGGAGGTCAATCTTATTTGACCCCTAGTTTAGGATGTCTGGATGTATCCTTTGCTAGTTCTATGTGTTTTTAAAATATTTAACCATGAGGAACAACTTTGATACCTGGATTCTTTGCCATTTTTTCCAATTTTATGCTTCAGTATCCATGTATTATTCGCCCGCTGTTTCATGAATTTTTCTTATTTGATCATGAGATTTATTTGATGTACTGCTTTTTGCATACTAGTATGCTGATAATATTTTAGGTGTGTTAAATAAGGGGTACTCCAGAACCAGGATTGAGAACCACTGATTAAAATCGACAAATGAATGTGTTCGTTTTGCCTGAAATGCCATTGTGGTTGTTTTCCTGTAAGTGAATGTAGCTGTGTATCCCCCGTTACGTATGTTCTACGTCTGTCTGGCCTGCGCTGTGTTTGTTATGATGTGTGAACCCACCAACACTTCTCATCAGCTGACTGATGTGGTGTCTACAGCTATGAGTAATATGCGGCCGCACGCAGAAATCCCAGGGCTCTAACCTTTTCATCTGCTCTTTTACACCCAGTGCTTTTCTGACATTTGGGGGAAAGAAGAGGTGTCGGGAAAAGTCAGACACTCCAAAGCAGCGTATTTGTCAATAACGATTAGTCTGTTTATTCCCTTTGAAAACCGAGCTTAGCTCATGAATATCTGTTTGCGAAAAGCAGGCACGTTACGTTTGTGGTAATGACAGGAAATGATGCCATGCGTGTCGGAAACCCCTCGTCTCACTCTCTCTGGCAGCAGCCCAGCTCCTATCAGTCTGCTAAATAGAAATTGCATGATATTGCTGATGTGAGCCGCTCTGTCTTTGTTTGATCTGCACTGTCAAGCTTTGATGGATGTGATTGTTTGCTGATGTTAGAAGCCTGGCTCCCTTTGTAATGAGGACTAATTAGCCATCTTGTCCACGTTTGATGTATTCCAGTGGTGCACGGGAGGGAGCGTGGGGTGCTCGCAGAGAAACGATGCGCTCTTACAAGGGTGCAGCAGTTTATGCTCCCATCTCAGCAACTTTTATCTCCGTTTCCCTCAGTGAATAGGTCTTTGTGGTGTGATAACGCATTCCACTCACCAATTATTTTATCTTTGTTGGTTTTTGGAGTTCAAAGAATATAGCAACCCCCTGTGCAGTGATGCTTGTAGATTAGCGATGCATGTGTTGTTGTTGTTTTTTTTTTTTTTGTCATGTAAAGAAAATCTGTTTAAAGTGTTGGGATGGTTGCATAGCTTAATCTGATTCCTGAGCACATTGGATTCAGGCAGATCGATTATTTTCATGCATCGTGCCTTAAACTTGTCTGCATGGGATCGGTAAACTTTTTAGGATGATTATTAAAGGCAACTTTTAGGGAAAAATATTAATTGAGCATAACAGATTCTCTTTTGCTCAATTGAATCACTAACAGACCTCATAAAACGTTGGATGTTCACTTATAGACTGGGCAATTTGATGCTCAACAGTGTGCTAATGAAGTGTTGAATGAATTATATGTATGGCTTTCATGCCCGTGTATCCGCAACTTGCAGGATTGTATGAGTTGGATAACATCTTTGCCGGTGGGCATGTCTCTCACTGTTTTTTCCCATACAGCAGCTGCACTCTTCATAGACTCATTCGCTTTGTGTTGCCATGGCAGTAGAGGTTATCTAGGGTTATGCTACTGTCAACCCAGCAGAATTTTGTCCTGAATCACTGTGGGCTTGTTGCATGATATGTTAGAAGTGTGGTCTATATTAATTGTGAGGTAGCACTTTTGGATTCAAGTTGCCTTGATGGCTTTAATGTTCCATTTTTACTAAAGTTTCAGAACGTTCTCCTTTCCTCTGAGCCCATCAAAATCAAATTTCCTCGCACAGCATTCCTTGCAGACCTTAAAGCATCATGTTTTAATATTACATTGGAATCCTGAGAACAGGAGTGAAGAATGCGACACCTTGTTTCAGTATCAGATTCTGTGGTTTCTATGTTCCAAGATGCATATCAGTCACCCACAGGTTAGAGGGAAGAATCCATTAGGGGTTTCTTAAGTGGATTGATGTGCCAGATCAGGGGGAAGTGCCATTTGGCCTTTGTGTTACCTTGATCTTCAATACGGTTGTACTTTTACTTCCCCTGAAGCTCCCCTCCAGGTCCCAGCCAAAGTTTTTCCTCCTTTAAACAAGTGTCCAAGTAGATTTGTTTCTTGCTATGTTAGTATTGATAATCAAATGTAAAGCAAACATTTAACCATATTCAATGAAGTGAGTCTGATTTCAAATGTTAATTGATTCCTTTAAAGGCAACACTTTACAAGAATGTACAAGACTCTTTTAACGGTAGCAAAATTGAAAAACAATTACTTTTTACTACATTTATTAATCTAGGATAATGCTAACTTATGATTTTGGTCATTTGTTAATTAATGTTAGTTCATAATGGATTGTTAATTTATACAACTTGTATAAAAATGTATATAGAAATAAACATGAACCTCAATTAATAAATGCTGTAAAAGTATTGTTCATGCTACCTAATGCATTAACTAATGTTAATTCATTGAATGTAGATTTCCCTCTCAGGTCCTCCTCTGTGCTTGTCTAGTTTGCTCAAACTTTCTACATTTAACTCACTCAATGATAGTGGTGGGGAAAATTGATTCACAGATGAATTGCAGTTCCTTTATGGCTCTGGACTAAGCCACACAAATCATTCGATTTTTATGTTATTGAAAATTGTTTATTGATACAAATCATTACAGATATATATGCTTGCTGTGTGCTAAATGCATCTGCAGCAGCATAAATGCATTTATATTTAAAGGGAATTAGTATTAACTCCTCAGTGTATATGTGTTTAAACACGCTCAATATTTGATTAGCCTCATGCACATGCACAGAAATCAAGACACACACTGATTGACATAGTTTAAGGTCGTTCCGATGTGTTATTTCATTTGCAGTGAATTAAAGCTGCAGAGCCGCCTCTTATTGTATTTCTATTGATTGGACAGAGCAGACATTTTACTATGGCTTTTTTACAGAATCTTTTCATAGAATTTGGCAACTCGTTAACTCACCAAAGATTTGAGAGTTGCTGAATCAAAATTCAATCAAATGGTGAGGTGTCTTAAACATTCCCACCCATACTTAACAGACTGTTTCAGTGTTGACAGTCTCTCTCGTGTGTCACGTAAAGGTAGACACACAGAACAAGCCAATGGAATATTAAGTATGTCACGGTGCAAGAATTTCATACGATGTTCAGTTGATGTGAATTTTTTCGTGATTCTATGGGAAATTGAGGCTTTAAGTGCCTTGTTCCGCTCGGAATAACATAATATTGTCTTGACACTATTGATTTGTGAAATCAACAAGGATGGCAGAGATTCGGTGTGTGTAATTGATGGAGCAGAGATTTACAATCCAGTAATTTTCTTCGTCATTGCTTGAGTGCAGATTGTTGAGGATAATGAAATTACATAATCAGGCTGTGCTAACACTGTGTCAAATTCCCCCATGCCTCTACAAACACACTCAGACACACTTTTGCTTATCCACATTTATCAGCATTTAGACCTGCTTTAAACCACAGCCATAAGCTTTTAATCTATACCAGTGTGTTAATTGAGGGTTTAAAACTTCTTAATGAGATTGTAGACATTTAAGCGAATGAGCACAATAGTCGTCTTTCACTAGAGTGAAAATGAGAGATCGGAATTCATGGATGAGTTTCTGTGTTTTGTAGAGGTCAAATAGAGGTGTTTAGTAGTGATAGACCAGTATATTAGCCATGCTGATTCATCAAACAATATATGGCCATTTTTTTTTATTTGGGATTGGCAGAATCTACCAACAGGTAATGAACATGTTATTTAGAAGTATTTTAGTGTTAAATGCTTATTTTTTTCAGTTTTATGAAGACTACATCTTTATTTGCTGTCATTATATTTAGTGGGGTCCACCAGATAATTTTTTTATTATTTCTAATTTTAATTTTCTTAATTTAAGTTTTTATTTATATTATCAGCATAATATTCTGCTTGTGTAAATCTAACGACAGTATTAAGTAAATTTTACATACATCTCATTTGCTGTCTTTAAATTGTATTTTATACACTAGGGCTGCATGATTTGGGGAAAATATCGAATTGCAATTATTCTGGTTAAAATTGTGATTTGCGATTTTAAAATGCGATTTATTTATTTTTTTACAAATGAAAAGTGTGTGTATATGTGTGTGTGTGTGTGTGTGTGTGTGTATATGTATGTATATGTATGTATGTGTGTGTGTGTGTATATATATATATATATATATATATACACACACACACATACAATTTTGTGCAAATGTATTATGACTAATAATAATTATGATTTATTATTGCTAATATATATAATATTTAACAAAATAAGAAATATTACTAATACAATAAAATGTTCATTATTAAAAAAAAATTGAGTATTTAAGAATAAATATAATAATAATAATAATATTTATATTTTACAGAACTTATTTTACAAAAAACTGCAGGGTTACCTGTTAACATGCAGGCAGCCTATGACTAAATATCACTAGAAATGTCTAAGGATTTATTATAAAATATTTTATTATTATTATTATTATTTTTATTATTATTATAAAAATCTGTGATATCAATTTCTTAATTTTTATCAGGAGGTATGCAAAATCAACAACGAGTCTATGTCTTTATTATGAAATATGAGCCTCGAGCAGAAACGCCACATTTGCCTCAGAGAGAAGTAATATAATGAAGTTTTCAGGACATCCCTAATGTGAAGCTAGCGCTTTGTAGCTGAGCTGAATAAAAAGAAGATAGAAATGCTTTGATTAAACATGAAGACAACAAACACACGACTGAGACAATATATGGTGTATTTGAGTTCTTCAAACCTTCTTGGGTATTTTCATAATAATAAAGTATATTGCAGTGCTAATCGACATAGACTTCATCACTGTATAGAATACTATAAAATAATTCATCGTCTGCCTCATTCTGTGATAAGCCACATCAGCTCACAAAAAGGAAATATCAAACACTCGACTGACAATATGAAGTGAGTTAAAAGATGTTATTAAACGTTGTCTTTTTTTTTTTTTTCAAACGCACGTTATAAGCGACTCAAACTCGCAGTGCTTTCAGACGGAGCAGCGTTTACTACTGATCACAGAGCCGCTCTTCACTAACATGCTGGGTATATATTTATTTCATTAAAATCGCAGCCTTTAGGCTTTCATAATCGCACATAAGCCAAATTGCGGTTCGATTTCGATTAATTGTGCAGCCCTAATATACACTGTAGTAAAAAGGTTTTGTTTCTAATATATTTTTCAAATTAATTTAAAGTGAGTGAAAAGTTAATTTGAAAAAAATGCATGTACATGAACACTCAAAATTTACTTTCACTGTTGTTAGTTGCACTCAAATCATCCTTGTTCACATTACTTAAAAACTCATGTAACTACATGAACTTAAATTTACTGAGTTGTTTCTACTAAAATTGAGTATTGTCAGCTTTACTTAAGTGTTTGTTCGGTCAACTTAACATTGCTGAGTGAAACAAACAAACTGGGCAGTGGATCTGTAGTTCCCAGCATGCAAGGGACTGCATTATGAGAGTAAATTTAGAGATTAAATTAGTTATTTTATGTGTTTTTCAGTAAAGGGAAAGATGTTGTTAGTTTATGTTAGTGTTTAATGTTCAGTTATGTTGGACATTTAGAGGAGTTTCTGTAATTTTGTGGTTACCATTATGCAGAAGAGTGGTGCCTGTGTTTAGGCTGTGGGCACTCATATACACCAGTGTTAATTTTAACAGCAAATTTTGATTTAGTTTTAGTCATAGTTTTTTGACTAAAATGCCATTTAGTTTTAGTCATATTTTAGTCACCTGAATTGTTTTTAGTTTTAGGCTAGTTTTAGTCTAGACTAAAATCTAATGTTTAGTTAAATTGTAATGTATTAAGCATTTAAGCGTTACATAACCAACTGTTACTTGAATACATGTCAAAACTGACATTGACATAATTGTGTTTTTGACATTAAAAATACATGAAAGAGAGCTCAATTCACTTTTCTTTTTCTTTTCTTTTTTTTTTTTTTAAAACATCTATATAGTTTTTATAATGTTGTATTTCTGTTTTAGTTAGTATATCAGGTTAAGCTAAAGCTTCAAATAAGTTTTTGTTTTTTTTTTTTTTTTTTTTTTTTTTTTTTTTTTTTTTTTTTTTTTAATTTCAGTTAACATTTATTTAATTTCAAGTAATGAATATTTTTTTTAATGGTTTTAGTTAACTATTATAACTCTAATACTTTATTGAATAATGTCAAATACTGTTCTTAGTCTTTCCTCCTGACTATGAATTAAATGGGAATGAAATTAAATAGTTTATTGTGTAACCAAAAACGTATATATAATGCGTGACTTTCAATTATAAACAAGCTCGAAATACACATTGACTCTTATTTTCAAATGTCTGCGCCTTACTATTGCAGTTGCAGCTGCTCTTTCAAGTTCAGATGAGGGAGATAAAATATGCATTGTTAACCGTCTAAACCATATTACTATATAAACATCGTAAAGTAAGCATTGTCATTATTCCTCAGCATTAGTTCATAAACAATTACCTGGCATAAATGTGCGCTATTCATTGATTGCGACCCGCTCTGAAGCAGTCTGAAGCGCTGTTGCGTGAGCCTGTAGAATGCGCAACAGCGCTGCATTTTCCCGTGGTTAGATCAGCACATTACAATTCAAATGTGCGCGTCTATTACACAGGACATCAGTACTGACTGGATCTCTTCCCTAATCGTCCCTCCCCAACATTTTCGTCTCGTTTTTATTCGTTGACGAAAATGACAGTAGATTTTCGTCATAGTTTTTGTCATCCAAAACTGGTTTTTATTTAGTTATCGTCTCGTTTTCGTCAGTGAAAAAAGGTCGTTGACGAATAATGTCAATTTTCATTAATTAACACTGATATACACATATTTATTGGATGGAATTCCTGCCCTCAATTAAATTGAGTTTGTCTAATGAGTTATTTTTGCATTTTGTTTCTAAAAATATGCTTATTTAATAGTTTTCCACTTACACTTGTAGAGCAAATAGTTAATTTAATAAGGTAAATTAAAGCGATAAATGTGTTTGCCTTACATAATAAACTTTTATAAATTTAACATTAAGTAAACTGCACATATAAATATTTTGTAACAGTGACAAATTCAAATGGTTTGTATTTACTCAAAGAAATTTTGTCAGCTTTACTTGAATTTCTTTTGTTCATATAAGTAAATTATTTGTAAAAATTACTCAATATAGTTGCGTGGAACCACTTGACGCTGCTTTTTTAAGTAAATTCAACAAGTCATTTTTTTTGAGTGAATGTTTAGAAATGTTTTATTCGCTTTAATGACAGTGGCATTTCACAAGTTTTTACAGAACCTGGTGATTTCTTATTTGTTTTACATATTATAACTAATATTATGTTTTATACTTTTCAAACTCTTATACCTTTCTGGTTATTTTCAGGTTTAAATAGTATGTTGAATTCCAGATTTTCAGAGTATTCTCAGACGTTTGGTCCTCACTGCCCTGGTGATCCCGGTTGATGCTTAGTATTGAGTTTGAACCGTGTGTGTGTGTGTGTGTGTGTGTGTGTGTTTGGGTGGGCTGAAATTGGCTTGAAAGTGATTTAGCAACAGAGAAATTGCTGGCCATGTGATTCTGAAGTGAGACAGATGACAAGGCACCAGGGAGGAGATAAAAAAGGGCCCAAAAGAATAGAGAGAGTGAATGAATGCAAGAGAGCGAGTGTGCGTGTTGTACGTGTGTGCGCTGTGAGGAGGGGGTTGTGGGCCACTGCATGCTGAGTTTGATGGACGGCTCTGTTGGGATGTGCTCACTCAGCCAAGAGGCTCTCAGAGGGAAGGCAGAATGGAGCAGATCATTACCCAGCGCAGGGAAGCACTGGGCTCACCCTCCTTCAACTCCTGCTCTCCTCCTCCTCACCCTCCGCATGTCATTCAGTCAGAGGAGGCTGCCGTTCGCCTGACTCATGCATATATCACGTAACACAGTCAGTGACGTTCAGTGACCACACTTAATCAGCTAACTGAGTAGGAACTGAAGCTGTTTCGATTGAGGGACGCTGCCTCGCTGTAGTCTGTGGAGCAGAGCGCTGATGAAGATGGTAAGGCAGACAATGAAAGACGAAGTGACTGACAGCTTGTCTTGATAGGAGCTGGAATCTGTTTTTGCTGGAGGAAATATAAAGCTATTACATTCTGCAGCTCTGCGTGTATATAGATGTTAGCGCTAAGAGGATTAGTCAGCCTACTTTATTGCTTGTTGATGTGTTTTTCTATGACATTGAAATTCTTCAGGGCAGTAAGGGCACGGATTTGCAGATAATGTATGAAGGTGATGGCGAGGGAAATATCTTTTCTGTGAACTCTTCATGTGAAGGTTTTATTTCACAACAGCAGTCTGTTTGAAAACTCTGTGGCCAAAAGTATTTGGACCCTTACAAGTCGCATACAAAATATCAAATCAAGCAACATTTGCAAAAAAAATGCTGCTAGAACCATTTTTGAATTACCTGTCTCCAAATACAGTTTGTCTTAATTTTGAACCATGCTTTTATTGTTTTAATAATTTAATACTTTTTGTATAATGTTCTGCTTGCAGTGTGCTTCAAAAATGTCTTTAAATACCACTTGCTTTTATATTTTAATGCAGTGACTTTAGTGTTCAAATACTTAGTCAGTGTTACCTGTGTTACACAGTGTTCAGCCGCAACACTGGTTACATCACTTGCCCAGTGTGGCATTTTTATAGTAATAAAAATCATTTAGCTGAACAAGAGTCACAGCACAGATCAGCAGCAGGAGTCAGATTTCACCTCACTTAGCCTATTTTGCTTCACTCTTGACTGACAAGACAATTGCGGAAGATTTGTTTTTAAAACGGAATGTAAAAGCGCCTATTTAAGTTAGTTTGTCGTACTGTTTTGTTGTTGTGTTTTTCATTTAAGAATGTTTTCACCATTCAAGCAATTGGCACTAATTCGAAAGCGAAAGTAAAATGCGCATGGCCACACTGAGCAGAGCGAGCGGTTTCAGTTCATTCCTATGGAAGTTGAGCTTAGTTCAATCCGCAAGCGATTTTTAAAAGCGAGGTGGAAAAGGAAGGGAAAACTCCAATGTCGCCCCCCCCCGGTGACGCCGGTATTGCGTCGATTAACCGGTGGGAAAATTTCCTCACTGTTACATCCCTAGCCCACAGTCTCCAGATATTTTTTGTTGAGTGTGGGAGTACAACTCCGTATTGAAACTTTTCTTTCAGTGCAAAAGTAAATCACAAAGGAGCAGTTCAGCGACAAGACATGGTTTCCTATTGAGCGCTTAACAAAAAGTGCTTCTTTGTTGAATTTCTACTTATTAGTTTAGCAGAGCAGGCCAGTCTAGACATAAATATTCAGTAAATTGTTGTGTTGAATAGAGTGCATATTGCACAGCCTTTAGCTCGTTCATACTAATTTGAAAAGTGACCTGTAATTATACAGGTCAGAGCCAACGGCAGGACACAAGGTTGAGTGAGTCTGATAGAAAAGGAATTGCTCTTTCAGGTCATCATATGAAAAGAAACAAGCCTCTGCTGATAGATGGATCCCTATGTGGGTTAAACACAAACACTACACCTGGTTTGCAGTCTGAGTAATGAGGGGAATTGTGCGGTTTCCTTTGGTGAAAGGTCAGACAACACAGGAAGCTTCTCTCGGATGGATCAAAAAGAGAGAGATGTTTAGAGAGATGGAGACGTTCTTTTTACTCTTTGTTTTTTTGCTAGTTATAGACAGGCCCACACAGAGTCTGTGCCTGATTTCTAAATACAAAATGCAGGTCAAATTTTTTTTATATACCTCGAGGAACAAATCCCATGTTTGTGTTTTGAGGGGGAAAAAATAGTACTTGCTACAGTCATTTTTTGTATATTCATATTATTTGTCTAATTTAATTTTGTTCATTTTAATGTTTGTAATTTTTAGTCATTTAGTCATAGAAATTGTTAATTTATAAAAATTAATAGGAAATTAATATTTAGTTTGAGCTCCTAACGTGACAATCAACTTTTCTGCCTTTTTTCTATTTGTGTATAATTTGTGTAGTACATTTTACCATGTTTAAATCTATTCTTCAGCATAACAGATTTTCCCCCAAAATTGGTGCAGAAAATAAAAAATAGCCAGCAGATAGCATTTGGGCAACTATTTGGTGTTTTTATTTTAATTAATTTATTTACTATGTTATCCGCTAACTGCCCCATTTTCACATTGCATTTCACATCCATGTCTTGTAAGAGCAGTTCGATTTTTCACCACAGCTGAGATCTTCTCCCCAGAGAGCAATTTCCTCGGGGAAGAAGGAGGGCAGAATCCCTCCAGAAGGTGGAGATGAATGTTTAATGTCCTCCACCCAGTCAAGAGCGACAGCACGGGAACCCAGGGCCTGTTCTCTAGGTGCTCTCTTCACTATCTCCGTTCTGTACAGCAGGCACAAAGCCACTAATCGCTTAGTAGAACGGCTTATGGGAGCCCGGTCCCAGAGCTTGTTCAACACTCGCGCACACATGGCAGCTTCATCATCCCCCACCAGCCAAACGCTTAATGCTGCTACGCCAGAGGATCAAGGCGCTCTGCGAACTGCCACTGCACATAACTGTCATGTTTGCCATGATGCAAGAGGCGAATGATGTTAAATCTAGTGGTGAATCTCACGGATGCTGTCAGGAAATGTCTAAAAAGTATAGCGTATTTTTAGGACAAATATGAATGTTTTTTGCACAGCTTTTTTATTTATTTATTTATTTATTTATTTTAAACACATTCAGAGTCCTCCATCTGAGATGAGTTAAATCCATAGGCTCAGTTGGGTTCAGTTTAACTAGCCTTGTCCTTTAAATGACAACAGATTGCTTTTTAGATTGCAATCTGCCTATAAAGGTACAGCGCCTTGTATTCCAATACCATGCATAAGTAGCAGATATGTATCCCATTGACCCGACTGTCCTCTCTCCAGGGCACTTTGTGGCCCCATAGCATGCAAGAGTCAATGGCAGTGATTGCCTGCTTATGCTGCACTTGAATTGGAGAGCAGTGTTAATTGAGCGCTTTTTTTGTAGCCTCTCTTCACTGGAGCGTTCTCTCATTCTGTCTTGCCTCTACAAGCAATCTGTTTCATTTAACACAGCAGCCATAATTTACTGCACCGCTAACGTTTGTGTAACTGAAGCCTAGACTGGAGCCTCACGGAAATGTCAACTGCTCCAGGAATTAAAGAGCCTCCATGTGTGGTGTCATTAATTACAGCACATCAGTTTAAAGTGACACATGCCACCATGGGGGGCTTTTCAGACCAAGGCTTATCTTCACACAGTCCTACGTTTAGAAAATGACCAGTTTTATATTTAAAAAAAAATGTATATCCTTTAATGCCTTTTTCTGTTTGGTTTAATGCCTTTTTTGTAATGTATTTATTTTATTTTTGCATATTTTGTTTTGTTGTTTAATATTCAACAGAAAGGGCAATAGCCGGGTCCAACAAGCCCCTTAAGCTAAGAAAACCTTGATAACCCTTAGTTATGAATAAAACTTAGCTTAAGGGGTTTGTTGCTACTGGGTCCAGTTCTTTGTAATGAGACTGGTGGATCTTGAAGGTTGTGTAGTGATTTTGACTTTTAATGGTCCATGCATTTTCACTTGGTTTAATCTGAGGCTTCCCTTATACTCAAGTTGGTTTCTTTCCAACAAGGGCTTGCTGAGCATTAGGACTATGTTTAGAGTGGAATACTAGCATACTTGTATACCGCACAGTAAACGTTAGTATGCTGCAACACATTGCAATTTCATTCATTAAGTGGCATCCATTTTTGTTCTTGGAAGTAAATATGAATATTTTACATTTTGAATCAATTTTTGCATAAGAAATTCTTATATAATTCTTTAGCCAGGTTAAATTGTGAGTCAAGTTGTAGGTCAAATCATTATTGATGTTTCTTCCAGTTCATTGGTCAAACTGTAAATGGAAGGACTTGTCAAAGGCATACAGTATTGTACAGTGTGCTGTATTGTGTACTGCAGATTGTCAAATATAGGTTGTCCGGATACTCATGTATAAAGAAAATGCACAGACAGTATACATACTATATACAACAGAAATGGACATTAGTTAGAGGCAGGCAATATTTAATGCAAATGAAAATAAGGTTCTGAGGGTAAGAGATGCAGTCCGTTCAGTAGTTTGTCTTATTGTATAATTTACACAGCACATTTTTTTGTACTTGTCAACAGGAAATGTTTTGAAGAGACATACTCTCAGTATTTTGTCAGCTGAATGATAGACACCATACAACAGTACATTGTCCTTCACAGCGTCGTGTTCATTCAAGTGAAATTAAATGTGGCATATGCCCTAACTAATCCATAGTAAGAGTAGTATGAAATTCCAAAACACATTCCCTCAACCATGATGACTTCTCTCATCCAACTCCATTCAAGTTTCCCATAACTTGGCAACCAACGTCTGTTCGCTAATGTGAGTTTGGTCAGTGTCCATCTCAAACTGTATGCCATTCCTCTCTTCCCACTGGAGAGGTGCCACCTGTGTTCATACACAAGTCCCAGTCAACAGGATGAGGCGGTCATGTGTCGATCAGTAAATAATGCATTGTGTGGTTTTTGTCGTGCTCAGGGAATGTTGACAGCAGTCCTGACATGCCAGTGAGCTCTCATGGCCGAGTTACAGCTGGCACTGATTCATGGCTCAACCACTCAGCCTGTTTCTGTCTCGCTGAACTGCCCCTGATACAAATCTCCCCGCGTGGCAGGAGATCCACCGAGGGGAGGTTAATCAAATCAATCACATGCCTGTCTGCCGCTAGTCTCCCGGGCTTACCTCAGGTTGGAAGGGATTTCTGGATCCCCCTCAGGAGGTAAACTAAGCCAAGTACCTGTTAAGTGGAGGATCGTGCACTTTTGACAAAACCCCAGTCTGGATTAGAGCAAATTCCCCAGTGCTAAATGTACTACAGTGGATGGACTGAACAAATGGATGCATATGCACACATTTACACCGTTGTTAATCTCAAATCTATACGTCTATAATATGGTTTGGTGAAAAAGACGATGTGTAAAATGAACAGAGTTCCGCTAATGTATGTTTGAGTCGATGGATACGCACCGCACGGATTTCACGTGGGAGTAGCTGTCCAGTCAACTGTTAGTATGTAAATCTGTTGCTGACATCACAATTCCTCACTTGTTGGTGTGTTGCTGATCAGCATGGCAGGTGAAGGAGACACATTGCTATATAGAGCCTGCTGCCTGCATCATATACGTCTCCTGTCTGGGAACCTTCTGGCTTCCCAATTCGTTATAACAGCGATGGTCAAAAAACGTGGACACAAGTCACTCTTTGTAAACTTTGTTCGATGAGAGTGCCGTATGCTCAAGGCAATACGTCTAACATCACCAGCCATTTATGCCGTCATCACCTAGGTGTTAATTGTGCGCAAGCGCAGGTGAGACCGAAACCGCACACATTTCTTTCTGTTTTTAAACAGGCGTTCAGTGCTAATTCAAACAGACACAAAACAATAACAAAAGGAGGCCAACGTGAAAGGCGCTCGGGACAGTTGACGGAACTGTCACTGTCCCAAATGGCCACAGAAGTGTATCATTTGCGTGTGTTTAAGCCTTGCCAATATAAACAAGCGCAAGAGAACTTGTGCGTGTTGTTTGAGAAGTTTTCTGTGTGCACATCTGAAGCACGCACATGGAAAGCCGGGTCTCAGCGTGCAAATTCCAAATTAAGTTCTCTTTTATGTCTTATTGTACTTGAATGGACAAATTCAAACAAAATTGTTAACATTCCTATCTTGGCGAGTTTTTTGTTAGGTATGACTAAGTAAATTAATAATTATAAACCAAAATTTATTTATTTTTCATAGTCTGGAATGGATACGTTGCCTTTATAGCATAAATTTAACTATATTTTCACTTTTAAAATCGTTTTCTTTCCCTCAGTTATTCTGCAGTGTGTTAGTTCCTGATCTTTGTTTTTTTCTTCCCTTGACGAGCACAGACCTGATGCATACTCGCATATATTCCCACATGCGCTAAAAGATGCTCTCCAGTATCTTTGCCAGCAGGCCCTCAAGCTCATCTAGATTCCTTGCAGAGGTTGTATTGATTGGAGTTGTGCTGGCCTCTTGAACATGATTCCCCATTATGAGGGATTGATTGGTTTCTCATTAGCTGGTCTCTGCGAAAAAGGCGTCTGTATCCAATCAGTCATAGGGAGTGAAAGAACCATCGCTATCTAAGGACCACAGGTTTTCGTCAAACCACCAGTAGACAGCTGTTAGTTTTATCTAGGGTTATCTATTGGTTTTGAGTTGAAGGGCATCAACAGGACCAATAGGTCTTGGGATCACTAGAGCTGCTTCTATCAGTACTTCCATTGCATTCTGCCTTGTTTATTATTGTGACCTCTTACACTCCTAACCAGGCACAACATGACATGATCCTAGTGACAACCTGTTGTAACAAATGTTGTGCAGCACAACAGTCATAGCCAGTCAGTGCAATCTGTGGATGGGTTGTTATTATGCATGCTTTCTTGCAGTCATAAACGTCCTCTACATACACAATGATTCAGACTCGTTTTCATGTGTTGTTACATTCCGAAGTGTGATAACTCACCTTGCATTCTCAGGCTTATTTTCTGTGGTTACCGTTGTAATAAGAACACCTGTTAAGCGGGACAGTGCAATGCATTGGCCAAGCCTTCATGTTTGTACATTTACGTAGAGTATGTGTCTGGCCTTAATCTTTCATTCATGAGTTTTAAGAATCTAACCGCCATCTTAAACATCCCCAACTGCGACTGATCTGAAATATTGAGGTGAAAAGGACTCCCGAGTCTAAATGTTTAGACAAAGCAAAAAACGTTTGTGGGCTTCAGCTCTTCCCCCATGATCAGTTGAAATCCTCTGTTACCCCCAGCTGCTGCCAGATGTTGGCCATTATGCTTGAGGAACGTGAGTTGGCTCGGGCTGCATGGCGCTCTGCCTCAGATCTCAGACACAGCCCCTCGGCTTTTAATTAACTCAACACCGCGCCGAGGAGAGAGAGCCTCCAGCGCGCAGCCGCTGCCTGTGTTTCCACCGTTACAGAATGTGTGTGCGCACAGAAGCAAAAAGGTTTCCTCCCCCACATAGATACTATGCTTCATTAGTAAAGAAATTCATATTCTCAGTTTTTGGGCTGGATGATATGACCTAAAATCAAAATCTCGATTAAATGAACAATTTACCTTGATTACAATTAACGGGTTTTTTTTTTTTTTTTTTGCTTTGCTTTTTTTTGCCGTCATAGTTACTGACAAGGTTTGTACTGTAAATATGCTTAACTATTAAAGGTGGGATATTTTTCTAATGAAAGAGATTTCTTATCTTTGTGATTTTAAAATAATTGAAAGAAACAAACTTTGCTGTTGGCTTGAACCGGAACTCGAACTCAGGTCGCCTCGTGCAGAGCTACGGCAAATGTCATGGCGCTGCCCACAGTTATTTAGTCTATGGGTCATCACATTTCTTACAGATTTCTGCTTGTTATAAACCTGATACAGATAAATTCGCACAGAGAGTACATTTATTTGAATGCATTAAAGAGCGGGCGATTGCGTGTGTGAATTAGTCAAACCGCCTCTCTATTAGGCCATGTGTCCACCCAAAGCGTTTTTAGCCAGCTGAAAACGCCTTGCTGTGAAGTGCTTGAGAGCGTTTTTTTTTTTTTTTTTTGCAGCGCAGCGTTTTTTTTTTTTTTTTTCTCTCAGTTGAGACTCATTGCTTACTATGATACGGAATATCCACGGAAGTGTTACTAGTATCTCATTTTCACAGATAGTTTGTTTCTGTATTGATTCTATATAAAAATGTCGATACAATGTAAAGTATTCGCTCTGGCTCTTGTTTTAAATAATTTTGTTATTTAATTATACCATTATTATGCTTGTTGTCATCTGTTGAATTTGTACAAGCAGAATGTGGCGGTTGATCGGTGTTGTATTTGTCCCGCCCCTTCTCCACTGTGATTGGACGGCTGGGTGAAAAGTGACTCAAAGTTGAACATTCTTCAACTCTCGGCGACCGGTAAAAAATGCAGAGTGCTCAGCTCTTGAGCGTGTAATAGATGCTCAGCGCCTCATTACGCACATGCCGTTCTAAAAACGCAGCGCTCCCATTTAAAATAATTGGATACGCCAGCTAGCCGAGTGAAAAAAAACGCTTTGGTGGACACAGCCTTAATTATGAAGCTGTGATATAATGATACCCGTCCGATGGTCTAAAATGACAAGCTTTAAAACGCATAAAATTGACACACTTTTGTGAAGACACAAGCGAAAGTGATCTCACTTCTAGGCTCGCACGCTGTCAGAGACGTGGCTCGGCTCTCCGTCACAGAAAACAGCTTGCGAGCACTGAAGTGAGATGTTTTCCATGTTGTTCTTGAATAGTGTAAAATCGCTTGGTTTTTTTTTTTTTTTTTTTTTTTTTTTCAAACTGGCAAGGCTTTAAACACATACAATTGACAAACTTTAGTGAGGATGCAAGCGAAAGTGATCTAGCTTCGGGGCTCATGCGCTGTCTGTATGTGTGCGTGTAGCAGCGCATAAGAATGGCGATTTAACTTACCTGTACAATAAACTGTGTAAAACATGCAATTACCCTAGCAATACTGAGTATCCAGATTGTATAAACAAAGATAACTGCTCCTGAATCTTTCTGTGTGCTTGCAAACTGCACTTGATGTGCAAGCTACTGTCAGTTGGTGTTTGAGTCACGTGACTACACACGCGGTAGTATGTTTTTAAGGGGAAAGTATTAACAGTATAAAAAAAAAAAAAAACGAAATAACTGACATGAGAATAACGTCAGTTAGAGGTTCTGAATTTCGGTTTAGATTACTTTTCGATTAATCGTCCAGTCCTGTTTAGTTTTATAAATCACTTCTTACCTGGTAACTTTTAAAACCTGGTATATTCATGATCAAAAAGTGCAAGCCTGAACCAAGGCTGAGGAGAAACTGCAAACTGTTCTCATGCTTGAACTTTCAAACACATAAAGAAAATCTGAGAGTAAGAAATGACCTTATATAAATATCTGATTTCAGTAAATAACTTATATTTGGGTCTGTTCCTCAGACAAAGCTATTATATGGCTTCATAAGACTTGAGATCAAGTCGTATGGACTATTTTTATGGCACTCTTATGGTACATTTGGTACCTTGGTAGAAAAGAGCTGCATGGATATTCTGCTTTTGTGAATAATATTAAAATGTTTTTGACCATTTTTATGTAAACTTCTTTTTCCTCTCTGTGCTACTTTTTTATGTATACCCCAAGTTTTGATGGAGCTTGTCTGTTTCAGAGGACAGCCAGAATGAAAACCTCTTTCTGTCCGGTTTGTGACAAATGGGGCCAAACCTTCGAGCTAATCTGATTAGTCCCTATGACAATGACATGCTGCAAATGTCCCACCCTATGATCCTCACAGTCATTTATTAAAGGAGTAATGAGATTACACATTCAGCAGACCCACACAGCTGGCGATGGGCCGTCATCACATTCAGGGAACAGTGAAAGGGTTTTAGGTACTAAAAATGCCTGTAGAGGACATTACCTTTACCATTACCTCCAAGCCATCTGGTAACTTTTCAAAAACAAAAATGTATGTTGTTTGATCTGGAAAGTTGTCTAAACTAATCTGGTCAAATGCTATTAACAATACTCTGTTTGCTCCATGCAAAACAGTCTCTGAGTTTTTTAATAGATATAAATAAAAATAAACTTAGAACTTAAATCTTTTTAACCTGGTCCGTTTTTATTCTGGTTGAGTGCATTTCACCATAGATTTCTGTTGTAAGTGTATCTCTGTAAATGCAATGGGTTTTCCCCCCTAAACCTTAGGGACAAGACAAGGTTATTTTCTGTGGGAATCAAATGCAGAGATGTTGGAGCTTGTGTTGAACCAAGCACATTAATTTGAAAAGGACATCATATGACTTCAGGCTTTAGATATTGAACTTGTACTTGTCAATAACCTAAAGGCTCACCATATGAGTGAAGAGTTTATTGGTTTGTGCCACTCTGATACTATCAACTCTGTTCGGCCCCACAGGAAACCCCGGATAAACTCCCAGCTGGTGGCACAGCAGGTGGCCCAGCAGTACGCCACCCCTCCTCCTCCAAAGAAAGAGAAGAAGGAAAAGCCCGAGAGGCCTGAGAAAGAGCGGCCCGAGGGTGAGCGTCCCGACAAAATTCCACCTGACAGCGAACACACGGACAAGGACAAAATCGAGAAGGAGCAGCCTGACAAAGAGAAGAAGGACCGGGAGAAAGAAATTACCCCAGCCATCACCAAGAAACCCAACAGCAAAAAGAACAAGTCCGTTAGTCACCAATAAGAATTTGAGAAACGTCTGGTTTTCTTCTTTATGACATGTTTAACCAAAAGAGTTTCTCTTTACAGACCCAAGTCAGACAGCCATCAAAGCCCACCCAGTGAACGAAACAGCATTCAGTCCGGCAAATCCACAACCAAAACCAAGAACTCCCACATCTCCAGGTATATCACCTTTATCTTTGTACTTTTTCTTTTTGAAGTAGTGACCGGATCATACAGCAGCAAAGCATGAGTGGAGTTTGTCCTTGCCTACCAATAAACCAAAATGCCAGTACTTTTTACACTCTCCTGCTGTTTACTAGACAGTCCATCAACTTTGTTTAAAGGGTTTGTTGACCCAAAAATGAAAATTATGTCATTACTCACCCTCATGTCATTCCAAACCTGTAAGACCTTTGTTCATCTTTGAAACACAAATTAAGATATTTTTGATGAAATCCGAGATCCTAATTTTCTCCTACGCTGTTGACATAGTAAACGCAGTGCTTCGCTTCTGGGTTCTACGTCAGAACGGCGGCTCACTATTGGCTGAGCAGACGTTCTGACGTAGAACCCGGAAGCTCTGCACTGTGAGAGTGTAGGAGACTGACATGGAAGAGAAGAAATTGTTGTATAAAGTCGTTATTTTTGGGGGGGGGGTTTGCACACAAAAAGTATTCTCGTCGCTTCATAACATTTTTGGTCAGTGTTTGACCAGTTTTTGTTTTTTGAAAGGAAGAAATTAATACATTTATTCAACAAGGACATGTTAATTTTAATAAAAAGTGACAGGAAAGACATTTATAATGTTACAGAATATTTCTATTTCAAATAAATGCTGTTCTTTTTTAACTTTAACTATTCAGCAAAGAATTCTGAAGGGGAAAAAAACTATTACCTTTTCCATAAAAAAAATTAAGCATCAAATTCAGTTGCTGGTACCCAATGCCCTGCCCCTCAGCAGTGTTCACATAGTCTAGAAAGGCGAAGACACTTCTATCAGCACTAGACACTGCCATACAGTCTCATAAAGCTTAATGCTGCTATCTAAAAGCCCAAATAATGGTAGTGTAATAATAATAACTGCAGTTGAAGATCTGGCTTGAGAATGTGTTGTAAGTCACTCTGACAGTGAACAAAGCTGGCAGTCAGCAGTGACGAAAGTCACTGTAGAAACTGCTCTGATTCACAAATGCCTCCTCTCTCTCTCTCGCTCGCTCGCTCGCTCGCTCGCTCGCTCTCTCTCTCTCTCTCTCTCTCTCTCTCTCGCTCTCTCTCTCTCTCGCTCTCTCTCTCTCTCGCTCTCTCTCTCTCTCTCTCTCTCTCTCTCTCTCTCGCTGTCTGTGTCTGTCTTTCTCTCTGAATGAGCGAGTCGTGGGCTGATCTCAAATGAGCAGCACAGTTTTACTCCCACACACGCCCTGTTGGCTGCCGTCCCACCATTCTGTTTCTGTCTGCTTCTGCCAGCAGAGCTCATTGTGTCACATTGTCTTGGAGGCATACTAACAACTGAGGCTAATGCCAATCAATGAGATTTAGCTTTGTGCTTTTGCAATGCACACAACCCTGGAAATATGTCTCCTGTTTTTTGAAAGATTTTGTGGTGGGCTTTTTGTGTAAATGTCAGTTTTGGTGATGTTTAACTTTTGAAATGTCTGCTGTTCAGTGTTAATTTTGCTGATCTCTGTTCATCTTTGTCTACTTTGCTGGTTTCTGATAGAGCAAATTAATGTTTAGGAAATGTGAACCTGGCCTTATTTTTTCTCTCAACCATCCTTTCACCTCAAATTTCTGCATTCTAAGCAGTGTTTAGGGATTGTTACTCCTAAATGTTAGCGCTAATAAAGTAACTTGATTTCATGTTGTTACTTTTTTTGAGAGAGTAACTTCTGTCTTTTGCATTAAAAGCTGTGTGGGTGGACTGTTTTTACTGTGGATAAGTGTTTGCCCCCTCAACATGGTTTGCATGAAACGACCATACCTTTTCTGCATTTAAATTAAAATCATGCAAATACTGCAAAAGTTGAAAAGCAGGAAAACTCATTGTTTGTTATGGCATGGGCCCAGAGGGAATCTGTACTTTTCTTCACTGATTTTAATTGTGTAAAATTATATTTAATTTATTCAATATCTATTTTTTTATTTTAAAATAATGTGTTTAAAAATGTACACTTCCATTCAAAAGACATCTTTTATGTGTACCAAGGCTGCATTTATTTAATAAAAAAACAATACAGTAGAAACAGTAATATTTTGAAATATTTTTACTATTTAAAATATCTGTTTTCTATTTTACTATAGTTTAAGATGTTATTTATCCCTGTAATGGCAAAGCTGAATTTTCAGCAATCATTTCAGTCTTCAGTGTCACAAGATCCTTTTTTGAATTAGAAATCATTCTAATATGATGATTTGTTGTTCAAGAAGCATTTCTTATAATTATCATTGTAAACAGTTGTGCTGCTTCATATTTCTTTGTGGAAACCATGATCCATTTCAGTGTTTCCCACAGGATTTTGGTGAAACTGTGGTGGGTGGGCCTTGGTCCCTCTAGGGGAGAATTTTGTGCATTTAATGTTAAATTCATCAATCTGGTGCACTTTGAGAATTCAAAATGAAGAGCTCCAACCCATATTCACTGTGCAAATTGAACAAAGAAAAAAGTCTATGAACTTTAAAGGGGACTCAACCCTCTTATAGTTGTGATTAGTGTCTCAATCTACATTACACTACATAATAATACTAATTATATAATAGTTATATTTTACTTTTGAGTGGTAGTGTATAGCCTACATAACATTTAAAGCAATAGCAAACATGAAAAATGAATTTTACCTTCATTTTAAAAGTTTAAGCCATGACTGTGCATGTTACTTCACTATCTTTGTGATCTGAATTGCGTTCTTTGTGGCACTACCCTCCTGAATATTTCGATCTCTCTCCACATCCGCAGGCCCAAGCTGAAGAACATTGACAGGAGCACAGCCCAGCAGCTGGCTATCACTGTGGGGAACGTCACAGTGATCATAACAGACTTTAAGGAGAAGACCCGCACCTCCTCCACCTCGTCCTCGACAGTCACCTCCAGCGCCAGCTCTGAACAGCAGCACCAGAGCTCTGGCTCCGAGAGCATGGACAAGGGCTCATCCCGTGCTTCGACCCCAAAGGGAGACCTCTTGGTCGGGCACGATGAGTCATTCTGAGCGCCATGGACGCTGTCGAGACAGCGGGGATGTACTTCGCCTCCATTTTCCCCTCACCTTGCCCTGAGCCAACTCATATTCATTTCCATCAAAGGGGGATGAATGGTCCTCTTACCCACACACACTCACATACGTAAACGTACATTTGTGTGAATGGTGCAAACTGGGCCATGGCTTTGGGCCGTTGAGCAAACTGTACCTCCTCTCCCTTTCTGGAGACATCCCACTCTTGTATGTATTGTTTTATATTTGTACGTGGATGTGCAGCTGAATCAACTCTTTTTGTTTTGTTTTAAAAAAAAAATCATATGTAAATGTCCGCTGTGCGCAATAACCACCGACATTTTAACTATTCTGGACCATTATTGCTCTTATTTATTATGTTGCATCTTTCTACTTTTAGAGATGTGAGGTTTTTTTTTTTTGGGGTCAGTTTCACACAGCTAAAGTAGCTCTAGCCGATGGCTCCCCTTTTGTGTTGAAACGGTCACGCCGGAGATTCCTGAGAAACTTCCCACAATGGTGCTAGATACACTGTGAAATGGTTTCAGTCCTCAGACTGACGTTCACACCACAGAAACAGATCCCTCTGCTCCTGAAAACAATGGAAATACTTGTGTCCTGGTGTCAGGCTGCATTCTTCTGTTGCTTTGTTTTGGGATTTTGATTTGAACATTTGTGCACTGCGGGTCCCTAGATCTGGTTTCGTCAATGAACTAAACGGATGGTGTTTTGCATCCGCTTTGTTATGGAGAAGACAGCTGGGATTCAAAAACTGCAAAGAGATATTGCGAGCATGATGTGAGCTTTGGATTTGAACATTCGGAACTGAGCTTTCTTAATGCTCACTTGGCTTAACGTCTGGTTTTGCAAATGTATTTGAAACGTTTTATTTGACAGCTTTTGATGTCCTTCATGGTCTACATATGATGTATTGTAAAAACACTAAAAGGGTTTGACGTCTCAAAGGTCCGTAGGCCTTTTTTTTGCGTTTTCTAGTTATTTTTGATCGAAAGAAACCGATTTTAATGTTAGGGCTTTACTCAGCCTTGTTTTATTCTGAAGACAAATTTGTGACTCCCCCCCCCATTATTTTCCAAAACGTACATGATGGAGAGCGGTGCTGTAGTCACTAAAACAGTCCCACTGCTAGAAATCAGAGCCATGCTGAACATGAACTTCAAACTGTCATTGAATGCATGGGAACTCTCAAAGCATTCACTACCAACAGTTTTTACAATTTGTTTACTACAGTGATTAAAGCATGATTTCACTCAATATTACTGCTCCCCATTGATTCAAAATACTCAAGATGTCTAGCTGGCGTTTCCCACAAATCTCAAAGTCAGCAAATCGTCCCTTTGAACTGTATTAAACTTGTACAAAGTATGTGTATATGATATGAGTTTTATTTATTGAAGGACCAAAGGAATTTGATATTGATGACATGCTAGACAAATGAATAATTCAAAATGTAATTACCATATGTGTGATATATAACATTTTAATAAAGTCTAATATAATCCATTTCAAATGTGTAATTCTTGTCCTCTTGATATATGCAGAATATTTGTATACTTGTAAATTCATAGACATTCAAGTCAAATCTGTAAAGACAACACTGACTTCTGTCATTGTACTGTGTGTTAATTCTGCTATGGCATAGAATTATTACAGTGAACAACCATCAAGCTGTTTTTCCCTCCTTGAATTGTTCTTTTAATCTTTTGTATGTTTTGAAATGAAGAGATAAATGGACATTTTGATCCACTGACCACTTGGATGCTTTGAATGGGATACTGCTTCTGTTAACAACCTTTGAATTTCACTTCATTAGCAGAAGTAGACAGACTAATAAGCATCTTGTATAAATGAAGGCTTTACTGGGTTGTTTTGAGAGGGTAAACGTGTGTCTTATGTATTTGTGATGTTAACCAACCAAACTGCTATTGATTGTTGGATGCAAAGCATTTCAGTTGTATTGATATTGATTTTGTTTTCTGACCCAATTAGATCAGTGCAATTCAAGATGGACACTTTTTCTCAGAAGTATGCAAAGTAATAACCAGAATGGGAGATGTTTGACATCACAAATCACTGGGGCGTCAATTATTCTGCATTGTTCAGATTATTGAGATTTTACTGCATTTTAACCCCTGCAAAGTTATAAGAATTTGCAATGTATAGCTTAAGACAACATTTCGTAAAATGTATGAATATAGCCATTTTTTCACTTGCCTTATCCGCTGTCAGAAACAGTTACCTGAATTTTGTAAAATTGTAAAGGAAAAAAAAGAACAAGCAATGAATTTTATCTTAATTTATTTAAATTTGAGGAGAAAAAACTATTGCTGAATTTAAATGGCTCACGTATAACTCAAAATGGTGCAAAAGCCAACATAATAGGCTATGAATAGCAATGGAGCTAAACGTTTGTTGTTTTTTTTCCTTTTTACGCGCAAGCAGTTCTGTTCTTGTGTACGACCAGTAACCTTAATTTACTGTGTAAAGATGGTTACTTTTTTTAGCTTTTTTTTTTTTTTTTTTTTGTCAGAAACCCAAATATAGAATGCTTGTTTACATATGCTATAGCGTTAACCTTGTGAAATTTTAGTGTACCTGTATAGTCCTGGCTCCTTTCATTTTGTCAATATCTTGTAAAAAAAAAATGCTTTTACAGTTTCCTTTTGCATAATAACTTTTAATTTTGTTGGTAAAAAATTTTTTTTTCCCCTTCCTCCTCTTGATTTTGCTAGTTGTTTGTAAATTTTGTGTGGAGCTCATTATTTTAATTGTAAATGTACATTTTACTTTTTTAATTGATCACTGCTCCTTGTCTATAGCTGATACAATGCTAACATTCGACAGACTTCTGGCATGTGCACGACTTTGCTTTTGGAGGCTTCTTTATCATTTTCCTTGCTTCCAGTAGAAATGTCTATTGATGCATTTTGCTTGTGTTTTTTTCCACAAATAAAATGTTCAATTTATCTAACGTGTTGTTTTTGGTCTTTTTCATACAGTTGAACTTCAACACACCCAAAGCTACTGTGAATACAGTGACCCCAAAATGCAATTAGACACTTGCAATTACTTTTTTAACCAACTGATCTCAAGGTCGTTTTACACCAGGACATGTCCATTTAATTTATCATATCTTCATGTTATATTTCTTTAAAATAAATTTCATTTGGTTTGATATTTTATCTAATGCATTGACATTTAATGCAGCTGAAGTGTCCAAATACTGTTTTGTCCGCTTTTGATGCAAATAATTTGGTATGCAGAATAAAAGCTTTCTCCTCAGCACATTGAGTGATGTGTGCTGCTCTGATAGTGAGTCCTGGCACCCTGAAGGTGTGCTGTGGTATCTGGCACCACGATGTTAGCAGCAGATCCTTTAAGTCCTGTAAGTTGCGAGGTGGGGCCTCCATGGATCGGACTTGTTTGTTCAGCACATCCCACAGATGCTCTATTAGATTGAGATCTGGGGAATTTGGAGGCCAAGTCAACACCTCAAACTTGTTGTTGTGCTCCTCAAACCATTCCTGAACCATTTTTGCTTTGTGGTCATTTCAACTGCCGTTTGCTGGCGACTTCTGAAACAGCCAATGATTACCAGACAATTTGCATGATATATTTTTATGTCTGGTGTCACATAAATAAAATAATACATGATGAAAGAGAGGCATGTGTATCCAGTCACATTGAAGCTGAAGTATTTCTGTGCCAGTAGTGCCACCGAACAGGACTGCAAAAATAAACATTGTTTTCAATACAGCTTTCCGAAATACGCCCCCTGTAAGCCATTGATTGTCACTTGTAATTTGTCACTTGTTAATATTGTTATTTTAGTATTTATATAGTATTTATTTTATTATTTTGTTGTGTGTACAATTATAGTTTTTATTAATATTTTGAATTTGCTTTTATATTTTTTAGTTTTCGTTTTTATTTTTTTTGGGGGGGGGGGGGACTTTTGTCATTTGTATCAATTTGTTTTTTTTATATTTCTGTTTAGCTTTCAGAATCAATTTTAGAATACATTTATATTTATTTATATTTTGTTTATTTATTTGGGGAATTTTTGAACTTCAGCTTAAACTTTAGCTTCAACATTTCTCATTTCCATTTAAGTTTTTAAAGTTTAGGTTTTTTAATATAGTATTTTTATTTTATTTCAGAACTGGTCCACACCAGGGGCCCGTACCATGGTGGTAGTTGAACAAACTCAGGGTTACAGGATTAGTTTCGAGTTGACAAAACCAAACCAATCCGATCAGGCTTTGTTGGTACCATGATGCTGATCATCAACTTTCTCTGTCAACTCAGGCTTTGATCCTGAGTTTAGGAGCTTAGCTGTGACATCAGTAGCGAACAGCCAATCACATGCTGTGGAACAGTGAAACTGAGATTCACTTCTCGCGAGAGAAGCAGCGAGATTCATTTCACTCTTCTGCAGAATATTACGAGACTGAAAAATATTAAGAATTTAAACAAATTTACACAGGAAGAAGAAAAGAGCTGTCTATGAAAGAGGACAACTAAAAGAAAAAATCTTGCTATATCAGTACAAGTAAAAGTTGTGAAGTTAGTTTATGTAGTTGATAGATGAACAATAAAGCTCATATGTAGTAATTTTTATAGCTTTATCTACTGATTCTAAAGCTTATTTATATTACCTTTATAGGCTATATTTATATTAATTTAACCTAAGTGCTTAATAATAATTGATAAACTAAATGTGTAATGGATTATGGGTATAATAATTACATAAATAATGTCTAAATCATACAACATTATTATTATAAATAGGCTTTGCTAAAAGCCAGACAATTTTGTCTTTAAAAAATCATTTGCTATGTAGTGACCTTAAATTTGGAGCAGAAACTCAGGGAGTGACTTTATTTCGTCAGAGGTGTGTCACTGTGCCCGGCTAACAATTTTATGTTATAAGAACGTTTCCATAACGTTCCCATTAAGTTATAAAGAGTTACTGCAAGAACGGTTTTTGATAACTTTGAGAGAACTTTCAGAGAACGTTAGCCAATGTTCTGAGAACGTTCCCTGTTAGCTGGGTGTGCTCAGAGCTGATTGGTCCAATTTCAGTTTGAGATCTCTTATCCAGAACATAACCTGCCCCGGAGCAGGTTAGTCGTGGAGCGTAAGTTACTGTGGCGATGAACACTGCTAAAATCCAAACCACTTTCATGGTGCCTAAAACCCTGGGTTGGCACAAACTAAACTGAAACATACCTGACTAGCCACCTAAACCGGCTTCATGGTATAGTATGTCCCAGGTGTTGTGTTGTTGGGCTAGAGATGTCGCTAAAATATAATTTTCATAACGCCATAGAGGGTTTTGAGAAAATTAACCTATGAATGGCTTGCTTATTTATAGTTATCTCTACACATTAAACTGGGACAAGAGAAAGTATTTTGATACCGAATAAGTTACATACTTCAGTTTTGTATGACGCATTGCAAAAAGTAACATTTGGAGAAAGAAACTGTTTTATTATTGTCACTCAAGATTCTCCTATGGCTAGTGGCTATAGCTTCTTTTGTTCTTTCTTAATATTGTTGTATGTTTTTATTTTTCTCGATTACACTGCGCTTTAGGTCAGTTAATTCCACGGATTGCTCGAAAAATAAGTACTGCCACTTCAAGAGAGTCGCGGTCCGAACGTGCGCTGCCACGCTGACGAAGGTACGTCGTGTGTTCTTGAGTTTATAGGAGAAATTTACAAAATAATGCTAATAACTTGTATTGCCATTTATACGTACAGTAAAAATACAGTTAAAAGCAACAGGAGTTTGGTATCCCTCTTTTCGTCATCATCCAGCATGACTTCACTCACGCGGGACACATACAGTAGGCTAAACTACCTACCCTGTTTGTTTGTTTTCACTGTTTAACTTGTAAAACCACTTTCTCACTTTCTTTTGACCAAGCAACCTCATAAAAACGTCTTATGTAATTCTGTTTGCAACGCTTTTAGTAATGGCGCATGACACTTGTGTTGAAGCCCTGACACGTGAAAGGGGTTTAACGCTGCTCTTTGCGTACGATAATCAGGCTGAATAAGCATGTCAAAGTGGTCAAGTTTGGCTGTGTGTGATTATTCATGGCCTCAAAACCACTTGTCTCCATCATCACCCAAAATCTGTCATAATCCTTCAGCTGCATTCACTAAGCCTGTCTGTTCAGCACTCGTCCGGTCTCCAGTGGCCTGTAGCTTCTATCATTAAACGGCAGAACCAATTGTAGTTTTAACTCCTCTCCCTGGGCTATCCGGTGACAGGCTCTGGATCACCCCGCTGTGTATGTCCCGATTGATGCATTTCCAGACAAGCCCAAGGGTTCTCCAGAGAACCAGGCAGAGAGGGGGGCCTCTTCTCTACCATTACCCACCTTGTTCCCACTCCAGATGGGTCTTTTCTGCAGCATTCCCTCCCTCCAGACCACAGGGTGAGAAATTCCATATGTCTGGGAAAGGGAGAACATCTGCAGATAAGGGAAGAGCTTTTTATATGAAGGAAATGCACAGGCCCACTTTCCAAAAGGTTAGAGTATGTGTTTAACAGAGACTCACTCGAGAGAAATGGGAAAAAATGTGCTTAATAGCACAACAAATAAGTGTTTATTTTTTTTACCTGTGTATGGGTAAAAGGTACTGAGTTCATAAAAAGAGTTTGCATGGACGAATGAAAGAGACAGCAACTATGCAAGAAGTTGGGCTAAAATCCAGAGTGTCTATTCACACCAAGTGCAAATAGCCTGCATTGTTGGTGTTTATTTTAAATAAAAAATTAAGAAAATATCCAATAAGTGGAAATAAAGTATTTAATAGTGGGAAAACGGATATGGTTAGGGGTAGGTGTAGTAATGTCATCCCAGTGATGTCCCAAAAAGACAGCATCCATTTATGCTTTTACTAAATATAATCATATACACTAAATATGTTTTTGTTATTATTACATACTGTTTTATATATAATATACTGCAATACACTAAGGTGCAAATATCATTGTTTCCAATAAGTATAAATAGCATCTAACATCTATTTACACTTAGCGTAAAGAAAATACTTTCTGTTGCTTTACACTTATCCATAATGTTTTATTTAGTGAAATAATGTTGGTTTTTAAAAGAGCTATGGTGGAATCGATGGCATATTTCATATTCTGTTTGTGAGTTGTATGCATGCTATATGAATGATCCTTTTTATGAAAAATAAAAAGGTGAGTGGGAAAAAAGCAATAGCCTTTCAAAAAAGAAATGCTTAAGAAATTTCTATCATAATTTTGAGTATATTGTGTCATGGTTTTAACAATGTGCTTCCTAATAATTTGGGTAATATGGGACATTTTTGCACTTTTGATGTGCAGTTTTACTATTGTCACCTCCGCATTTCAGTTCAGACCACCAAATGAGGCTTTATCACACAATAACTCAGCTTGAATATGGTAATATAGACTGTACACATTCATGCGTCTCACATTACTCAGTGTTTAGATTACACTAGTTGACTCTATTCCAAAATCACCACACAAGTGCATGTTGTCGTGATTGTTGTGCTTCTATAACCCGTGACATCTGTAATATGTATTTGGATAGGTAACCTATGACCACACATGTTGGATTGTTTATATCCACAGAAATGCACTTACAGATCTTACCATGAAACAGCACAACTCCTCTGGCTTCCACATGTCAGTCTTCCAGCAGAATCAATAAGAAAAATCATTTACTCTGATGAGTGTGAGTCAATATAGCATTGATCTCCATTTTGCGGGTAGGGATTCTTGCCTGCTTAGAATTTGAGCCTCTCTTTGTTCAGTCTGGGGTGACTTACATGGTTTGATGAATGTAAGACAATAGTGTTTTCGAAGGTTTGAAAGGATGGTGGAGCAGTGGAGATTTAGACAGCTGCAGTGATCTGTTTTAGTCTATGAGAAGTTTTTTTTTTTATCTGTCTCTTTTCCTATCCATCCCCCATCCTACTAACTTCTCTTTAAGTCTGTTATCAATCTGGCACAGATATTACAGTATGCCTGTGTATTATTTGCATTTTGAAACAACTGGATTTTGACTAGGTTTGAAATTGATTACTGGGTTTTGACTAGTTTGCACATGCGTATGATGCCCAAAAAAATGATCTAGGTTGGTGACTGACTAGGTTTGAAGGTGTATGATGCCAAAAATGCTGTCTAGATAGGAGTCTCTTTAGGATTTTACTTGGTTTTAACATGCCCTTTATGCCCAAAAATGCAGTCTAGGTAGGTGATTCGCTATATGAATGTGCATATAATGCCGATAGGACTGATAGGTCTTAATGCCCCAAAAATGCTATCTAAGTTAGGTGGTCAAAAATGAGTTTTGATTGTGCCTATAATAGCCAAAAATGCTGCAGGGTTTCCGCGGGTCTTAAAAAAGTTTTAAAAAGTCTTAATTTGACCTTCCACAATTTAAGAATGTCTTAAATTGGATCAGAAAGTCTTAAATTCAATATCATGGCATTCAATTAGGACCCTATGATTTCTGTGATGCAGAAAATGTGGACAGAATTGCAGAATCCATTAATAAAAATGGAATTTACTGTATAATGCAGAATGTCATGGAATTTGTCAAATTGTGGAGGAATAAATCAAAAGTAGATCAGTACACTTAAAGGGGTAGTTCACCCAAAAATTTGAATTCTGTCATCATTTACTTACCCTAATGTCGTTCCAAATCCAAACCCGTAAGACTTTTGTTCATCATATAAAGCAATTGAGTCTCTTCAGAAAATTTGGAATAAACTGCTTGATTCGTATGGATTTGTTTTACAATCTCTTTATGAACTTTTTGAAGTGTCAAAGTGGTAGTTGCTTAGACTGTCAATGGAGGGACAGAAATCTTTCAGATTTCATTAAAAATGACTTCATTTGTATTCCAAAGATGAGTGAAAGTCAGTAAAATTTAATCTAACCATTAAAGCAGAATCCAGAAAAATTAAAACAGAATAAACTATAAAACAACAACAACAAAAAAACAGATTTCATAGGGCCCTAAATTTAACTGCGAAATTAAATTGCATGCACTGCAAAAAATGATGTTTTTCCTCAGGATTTTTGTTTTCCAGTACAAATTCAAAGCATCCTTAGATCGAGATGCATTTAATGACATGCAAACTAAAGAAATTAAGTCTTTTTTCTGAGAAATTGAACAAAATTAAGCGAGTTTGTGCTTAAACAAGAACAAATCTGTTATTGGGTATGAAAATTACTACATTTGAATTAAGTTTATTTTTATGAACCCATTGGCAGATATTTGTTCTTGTTTTAATCATAAAATCACTTTCACAAGATTTCCCATCTCAAACTTTAAGCAATTTTTTTGTAAAAAAAAAAAAAATAATTAAAAAGTTATGGAGGTCTGTTGGAAATTGTATTTTCAAACTTTGAAGTGTCACTAATATAACTAATATAATCATTGTGTGCTTAGACATTTACATTTATAGAACATATTGACGTGTTATGTTCCCTTCAATTTATTCCTTAAATTTTCTTTAATTGGTTTTAAAAAGGTCTTAAATTTACCTTCATAAAACCTGCAGAAACCCTGTGCTGTCTAGGTAGGCGTCTCACTAGCTTTTGAATGTTTTCATACCTATGCTTCCCGAAAATGCTTTCTAGGTCTACCAGGGCCAGATTTATGATCGCACGTCCAGGGGGGCCCAATTACAATGAGGAGTAATAATAATATTTTTACATTTTTACTATTATTATTTCACTCTAATGCTAAAACACTGTAAGACAATTTTATATATATATATATATATATATATCTATTAAAAAAAAAGTGAAATTGTCACTGTCAGTTAGAAACCTTGTCTCCATATTTCCATGTCTTTTTTTTTTTTCTTTCATAAATCGCCTACTATTGGTCACCTTTTATGTCTGTATGTGGTAGGGTTTTGTGTTTATTTACTTGTATTCATATATTTAACCAATGAAACGTATTAAAAACAGCTTGTGACTAAACCTCGTAACTCCATTGGATCCTCAAACTGTCAATCAAACCTCATAACTCCACCCCGCCTCTATCGTGAATGAAGTGCCACACGCAGTTTGGACAGTCTCTGCTTGTTCCTAATTCAAAATAAAGAACTGGTTGTTTGAATAAGTACAGCATCTTCTTTACTCAAGACACACTATGTATAGAAGCTAAAGTTTTATGTACAGTGGGGAGAACAAGTATTTGATGATTTTGCAGGTTTGCCCACTTACAAAGCATGTAGAAGTCTGTAATTTTATCATAGGTACACTTCAACTGTGAGAGACGGAATCTAAAACAAAAATCCAGAAAATCACATTGTATGATTTTTAAATAGTTAATTAGCATTTTATTGCATGACATAAGTATTTGATCACCTACCAACCAGTAAGAATTCCGGCTCTCACAGACCTGTTAGTTTTTCTTTAAGAAGCCCTCCTGTTCTCCACTCATTACCTGTATTAACTGCACCTGTTTGAACTCGTTACCTGTATAAAAGACACCTGTCCACACACTCAACCAAACAGACTCCAACCTCTCCATAATGGCCAAGACCAGAGAGCTGTGTAAGGACCTGTAAAATTGTAGACCTGCACAAGGCTGGGATGGGCTACAGGACAATAGGCAAGCAGCTTGGTGAGAAGGCAACAACTGTTGGCGCAATTATTAGAAAATGGAAGAAGTTCAAGATGACGGTCAATCTCCCTCGTTCTGGGGCACCATGCAAGATCTCACCTCGTGGGGCATCAATGATCATGAGGAAGGTGAGGGATCAGCCCAGAACTACACGGCAGGACCTGGTCAATGACCTGAAGAGAGCTGGGACCACAGTCTCAAAGAAAACCATTAGTAACACATTACGCCGTCATGGATTAAAATCCTGCAGCGCACGCAAGGTCCCCCTGCTCAAGCCAGCGCATGTCCAGGCCCGTCTGAAGTTTGCCAGTGACCATCTGGATGATCCAGAGGAGGAATGGGAGAAGGTCATGTGGTCTGATGAGACAAAAATAGAGCTTTTTAGTATAAACTCCACTCGCCGTGTTTGGATGAGTACAACCCCAAGAACACCATCCCAACCGTGAAGCATGGAGGTGGAAACATCATTCTTTGGGGATGCTTTTCTGCAAAGGGGACTGGACGACTGCACCGTATTGAGGGGAGGATGGATGGGGCCATGTATCGCGAGATCTTGGCCAACAACCTCCTTCCCTCAGTAAGAGCAGTGAAGATGGGTCGTGGCTGGGTCTTCCAGCATGACAATGACCCGAAACACACAGCCAGGGCAACTAAGGAGTGGCTCCGTAAGAAGCATCTCAAGGTCCTGGAGTGGCCTAGCCAGTCTCCAGACCTGAACCCAATAGAAAATCTTTGGAGGGAGCTGAAAGTCCGTATTGCCTAGCGACAGCCCCGAAACCTGAAGGATCTGGAGAAGGTCTGTATGGAGGAGTGGGCCAAAATCCCTGCTGCAGTGTGTGCAAACCTGGTCAAGAACTACAGGAAACGTATGATCTCTATAATTGCAAACAAAGGTTTCTGTACCAAATATTAAGTTCTGCTTTTCTGATGTATCAAATACTTATGTCATGCAATAAAATGCAAATTAATTACTTAAAAATCATACAATGTTATTTTCTGGATTTTTGTTTTAGAAAAACAGTTGAAGAGTACCTATGATAAAAATTACAGACCTCTACATGCTTTGTAAGTGGGCAAACCTGCAAAATCGGCAGTGTATCAAATACTTGTTCTCCCCACTGTATCTAACTAGATCTTAGGTTCAGATGTGTCTGATGCTCAGAATGGCTATCTAGGTACAATAGGTAGCACACTAGATTTTCACTAGTTTTGATCATGCCTATAATAGTCAAAAATGCTGTCTTGGCATCTCACTTGGTTGCGAATAGGTTCGCATACCTATGCTGCCCCAAAACGCTGTCTAGGTCTACCTACTTGGTTTTGACTAGTTTGAACATGTCCACTAGATTTTGGCTAGTTTCAATCTATCCTATAATATCCAAAAATGCTGTCTAGGTAAGCAGCTCACTAGGTATGAATGTGCACATGATGCTCAAAAATGCTGTATGGTATTTCTTGTTGTTTAGCTCACTAGCTCACTCACTAGGCGCAGCAACAGATCATACCAGGACATAACCAAAAACACTGAATTTAACAACCAATCCTCTTCCCCTAAGACATGGAATGTATTTACTTTACAAGTAATGTAGTGAAGTTAAAACAGAGCACTTAGATAATCTGAACCACTGTTATCACGCTGAGCAGTCAAGTGTGTTCTCCATTGAACAAAGCTCAATCTTTGTTTGCTTCTGACTGGGTGCTTCAGTGAGCTGTGATGGAAAATGATGACTAGAGAATGTGTGTGAGAGAAAAAAAGGCCCGTGGAGAGATGAAATTTGCATGACCAAAGTCATTATGTTTGAACAAGATAGTGACAAACAAGGGAATTCTCTGACAGGAAGAGGAAACATAGCATGAATTAAAGTACAATTAAAGTACATAGTTAGTAGTTATTCAAGAACCAGCATGAACGCTGAACTAAAACCCTATTGTTAATAATTGATAACCAGGGTGCCTTTGTGTCATGTGAGATGGACATATCTGTCGATCTTGAGTAATAACTCGACTGCTGGTCATATCTTCATTTGTCTCACTTTGCTACAGCTCCTGTGGGCTTGTCTTTGCTTCAAAAGAAGACGTTCTGCCTCGCTGTCTCAACTCTAGACAACAACCTCTGGAGGCTTGGAATCTGAATAGCTATTTTTACAATATTTCGACTGATGACATTTACATCATCTACGGCTGTGCATAATAAAGAATTCCTGCCTGTCACGAGACATGTAAATGAAGATTTTGAGATAGTGTCCTATGCATTTTTACCTTGGTTTCCTTTATTACTCCACTATATTAATATTCCAAACTCTTCCTGTGCCTAATTTGCCAGTGTGTGTATAATTTGAAAGATTAATGAGAGGTTATATCAGTTTGAGATTAAACAGACAAATCAAAGACAAGAAAAAGTCCTAAAACAAGCCCAGAAACATCCACTATGGTCAATTAGTGTATGAATGTGTTCGTAGTGTATAATGGTCTGATTTAACCTCAGTAATGTGAACCCCTTGCATGATTGGCAGGCGAAATTGTTGCTAATTCTCTTAATTTTGCAATGAGTGACTTTGCATTGGAGCCCTCTCTTTATCACTTTTAATGCAAACGCTTTATCATTTCAAGTAATTACCACTCACAGCAAATGCTTTCACGTTGCCAGCCAGTGCAATGTGTAATCATTCCTGACCCACTCGGTGATCTGCTCCTATTAAGTATCTGAACTGCATAATGTGAGGCCCTGGCCGCTAAATAATTAATGAGAATAAATTGCACCAAATGCAACCTCCATTTATCTGAGCGCTAATAACTTAGATTTTAACCGCCTGGCTCTAATGTCACAGCTGGACAGCGAGTGTGTATAAGTCCAAAGCAAACACAAACACACACATACCACATGTATTATACCTTCTATCGAGTATGTGCAAAATGTGCAAATATGAATTCAACAGATAATACATTTAAAGCAACAGATAAAGCAATTTATTGCTGGATAGCCAAATTAGACAATTTTTACATATGCATTTCATGTCAGTATTGTCATAGGAAAAATGACCTGGGAGTATTTATGCAGTTTATATATATATATATATATGTACACACACACACTATATTGGCAAAAGTATTGGGACACCCCTCCAAATCATTGAATTCAGGTGTTCCAATCACTTCCATGGCCACAGGTGTATAAAATCAAGCACCTAGGCATGCAGACTGCTTCTACAAACATTTGTGAAAGAATGGGTCGCTCTCAGGAGCTCAGTGAATTCAAGCGTGGTACCGTGATAGGTTGCCACCTGTGCAATAAGACAATTCGTGAAATTTCCTCACTACTAAATATTCCACAGTCAACTGTTAGTGGTATTATAACAAAGTGGAAGCAATTGGGAACAACAGCAACTCTGCCACGAAGTGGTAGGCCACGTAAAATCACAGAGCGGGATCAGCGCATGCTGAGGCGCCCAGTGCGCAGAAGTCACCAACTTTCTGGAGAGTCAATAGCTACAGACCTCCAAACTTCGTGTGGCCTTCAGATTAGCTCAAGAACAGTGCATAGAGAGCTTCATGGAATGGGTTTCCATGGCTGAGCAGCTGCATCCAAGCCTTACATCACCAAGTGCAGTGCAAAGCGTCGGATGCAGTGAAAAGCACGCTGCCACTGGACTCTAGAGCAGTGGAGATGTGTTCTCTGGAGTGATGAATCACGCTTCTCTGTCTGGCAATCCTATGGACAAGTCTGGGTTTGGCGGTTGCCAGGAGAACGGTACTTGCCTGACTGCATTGTGCCATGTGTAAAGTTTGGTGGAGGGGGGATTATGGTGTGGGGTTGTTTTTCAGGGTTGGGCTTGGCCCCTTAGTTCCAGTGAAAGGAACTCTTAATGCTTCAGCATACCAAGACATTTTGGACAATTTCATGCTCCCAACTTTGTGGGAACAGTTTTTTGGGAAACTTTTGGCAATATAGTGTATATAAAATCCTGCATAATCACACGTTATACATTCCATTCCCAAGAAATGGTGATATTTGTTTATAAAAAGGTTACTGCTGAACCTTTTTCTTATTTGACAAAAGTTATTGGTGAACCACATTTTACTAACAAAAGTACCAGAGCCATTTATAATATTTTGCTTAAAATAATGGAATTGCTTTTAAATTATTTATTATTTGACATTATAATGTATTGCAATAATAAAATAATTTTTGCAGTACACATTTAAATCAGATTTAAATCTATAAAATCGTGCCACTGTGTTTTGTAAGTATATGTTGTTGTTTTTTTGTTAATTTTACAAGAAAACAATTGCTATTTGTGTCATGGGAGACACACCATTTCCTAACAATGAGCCGAAAACCTTTTCATTCCCTCTCATTCATATGGTCTTTCTCTGCATCATTAACATTGCTCTCTGTTGGATAAAGCAGTGCAATGGCTAAATCAGGACTGTACGGGCAGTAAAAGACCATTATTCACACTATATCACAGGCCATAGGAACAGGCAGAGCAGCCTGGCTGCCCACACTATATAAGTTTCCATATGAGTCATATTCAAACTAAACTTCTCCGAACCTCAGCCAAGAAGGTCCCATGAGTTAGGAAAGGAGGTGGAGACAAAAAGAGGGAAAGGACGAGGTAAGGCAACATAAACTCATTCACTCCTTCCTCAGGAGATGGGGGATGTTTTGGCATTGAGGACTTATTCTGTCATCTTCAAACATTTTCAACGAGCCAAGAAGATGTTATCTTTTTTAAGCCTTGTTATAAGATGAAGAAGAAAAAGATAAGAAAAGCTGCTTCATAATACAGGTTTTCACACACTTTACATGCAGCATCACAGAAGACAATCAGCTACTTAGATATGCTTGTACAAGTGTAAAAGTTTTAAAATACCAGGAAATTATGTGTCTCACTGGTACAGTAGGTTGAGGTCACAAACGTTTTCATGGTAGGGCCCACCTAGAGAGGTATAATAAATCTTGAGACCCACCAAAAAAAAGAGCCATTATTATGCTACTTTAAAGGCTCAATTGTGTTTGGAGGTCTCCAACAATAGGTTTACACTTCAAAAAACACTTTAATTTTCTCATAATAAACATTGCAGCATCACCTCTTTTCTCACAGTGTCTCAAACTGTTCGATAAAGGATTCAATCTCTCTATACTCCTTTCCGAGAGGCTACTGCTCTGATTGGTCAGATGGCTAAGTCTGTTGTGATTGGTTTACTGCTTACAGCGCATGCCGGAAACGAAACGACCATTACCATATCTGATTTTCAGTTCTGGAGGCTTCCTCAGCACTTGTATACAAACAGTAACAATGGTGTCGTTGTTTACGGGCAAAGAAGAATAGGCTGGCATTATGTACATTTGTAACAAATCTTAGTTCATGCAGGAAGTAAGACTGGAATTACTGACGACTTGTTTCAGGCAGCTCAGAATCGATCCATTTACACTTTGCACTTTGATCTTTGGAACTTTGCAGACCTTTTACATTCACAAACAGCTATTACACACTACATGAATGGTAATATCCGCACTTTAATAGTAAAATTAGAGAGAAAAAAATACTTTTATTTTTTGTCATGAAATATGTAAAAACAAGCTGGTGTATACACTATATTGCCAAAAGTTTTGGGATGCCTGCCTTTACATGCACATGAACTTTAATGACATACCATTCTTAATCCGTAGGGTTTAATATGGAGTTGGCCCACCCTTTGTAGCTATATCAGCTTCAGCTCTTCTGGGAAGGCTTCCACAAGGTTTAGGAGTGTGTTTATGGGAATTTTTGACCATTCTTCTAGAAGCGAGGTCAGGCACTGTCAGGCACAGGCATTTGTGAGGTCAGGCACTGATGTTGGACTGATGCCTGGTTCGCAGTCTACGCTCAAATTCATCCCAAAGGTGTTCTATCAGGTTGAGGTCAGGACTCTGTTCAGGCCAGTCAAGTTCCTCCACACCAAACTCTCTCATCCATGTCTTTATGGACCTTGCTTTGTGCATTGGTGCGCAGTCATGTTGGAACAGGAAGGGGCCATCCCCAAATTGTTCCCACAAAGTTGGGAGCATGAAATTGTCCAAAATGTCTTTTGGAACTAAGGAGCCAAACCCAACCCCTGAAAAACAACCCCACGCCATAATCCCCCCTCCACCAAACTTTACACTTGGCACAATGCAGTCAGGCAAGTACCGTGCTCCTGGCAACCGCCAAACCCAGACTCGTCCATCGGACTGCCAGACAGAGAAGCGTGATTCGTCACTCCAGAGAACACGTCTCCACTGCTCTAGAGTCCAGAGGAGGTGTGCTTTACACCACTGCATCCGACGCTTTGCATTGCACTTGGTGATGTAAGGCTTGGATGCAGCTGCTCAGCCATGGAAATCCATTCCATGAAGCTCTCTATGCACTGTTCTTGAGCTAATCTGAAGGCCACACGAGGTTTGGAGGTCTGTAGCTATTGACTCTGCAGAAAGTTGGCGAATTCTGCACACTGAAAAGGCGACTTCTTCTGCGCCTCAGCATGCGCTGACCCCGCTCTGTGATTTTACGTGGCCTACCACTTCGTGGCTGAGTTGCTGTTGTTCCCAATTGCTTTCACTTTGTTATAATACCACTAACAGTTGACCATAGAATATTTAGTAGTGAGGAAATTTCACAAATGGACTTATTGCACAGGTGGCAACCTATCATGTTACCACTCTTGAATTCACTGAGCTCCTGAGAGCGACCCATTCTTTCACAAATGTTTGTAGAAGCAGTCTGCATGCCTAGGTGCTTGATTTTATACACCTTTGGCCATGGAAGTGATTGGAACACCTGAATTCAATGATTTGGAGGGGTGTCCCAATACTTTTGGCAATACAGTGTATTTTTTATGTTTAGGATTTGGAATAAACACGGCACCATTCTCAAATTTTGTGCAATACACTTTTTGCCACAGATACATTCATCTGATGTTTTATACTGTATACACTGTATATGATTTTATTTCCATTTAATATTCTTGATGGCATTTGAACTAACAGACATGAATCCACAAAACAACCATTTTGATTTCATAGAAATCTTTAAGCACCATGTTAAAAATTTTCAGATGGCCTTCACCTGTTTATTCTTTCTCTTCAATAATTTGTATCTATTTTCTTTGATGATACAGTCTTAACTTTTCCCTGACCGAGACTCTCTGCAAGCTATCAGGAATATGATAAGCAATGTGATGTGATTTTGCCCGATGCTGACCATATTATTCTTCGACCACCTCTGACCTTTGATGGGAATGGATCTTATCATCTTCAGGCGCCACCTCTCTTGGGAGCCTTTAGGATTTCACAGGCATACCAATCATCTGCTGTCCAAGGGAGGGAAGCTTTAGGAGACAGTTATGCTTACAATATTGGTGGAGAGTTATAGCTCTACTTTTGTATTTCGGCTCTAAGTAACATATCTTTTATATCACAGCTTTATGCTTGGTGCCTTTTTCCCCTCACTGGTTGGAGAGTCACTGTTTATAGTTTGGAGCCCACTTTTATCCTGTTCAAATAACAAAGTAAACATTTATTTGAAGATGATGGGTAAATTTGTCCTCTACTTGACTGCCTGTTGATTACCACAGACAATAATTGTCTGTCAGACTAAAAAAAAAATGGTTTACAGTAATGCACTTGCAATAAAAGTATTTGCATTGCGATATGCATGCAGATCACATGACAGTGAATAAATATTAGAATTTGCATGTATTTCTTTCTTTAAGTTTCTCCCTCTCGTTGTTCTTGTTATGCTCTGAAATGATATCTGCCCCTAAGCATCGTTTCGAGCCACAGCGTTATTGCTCTCTAAACGGAGAGGGGCCTTTACGTGGTCGGTTTGAAATGGTACGGTCATTTTGAGCTCTGTTGAGGTCTGCGAGCACCTGAATATTTTGCGTGAGGATTTGCAGGAACTGTTGGCATGGAAGATGTTGGAACAGGAAGGGGCCATCCCCAAACTGTTCCCACAAAGTTGGGAGCATGAAATTGTCCAAAATGTCTTGGTATGCTGAAGCATTAAGAGTTCCTTTCACTGGAACTAAGGGGCCAAGCCCAACCCCTGAAAAACAACCCCACACCATAATCCCCCCTCCACCAAACTTTACACATGGCACAATGCAGTCAGGCAAGTACCGTTCTCCTGGCAACCGCCAAGCGCAGACTCATCCATCGGATTGCCAGACAGAGAAGCGTGATTCGTCACTCCAGAGAACGCGTCTCCACTGCTCTAGAGTCCAGAAGCGTGCTAATACCACTAACAGTTAATACCACTAACAGTTGACCGTGGAATATTTAGTAGTGAGGAAATTTCACAAATGGACTTATTGCACAGGTGGCAAGCTATCATGTTACCACTCCTGAATTCACTGAGCTCCTGAGAGCGACCCATTCTTTTTACAAATGTTTGTAGAAGCAGTCTCCATGCCTAGGTGCTTGATTTTATACACCTGTGGCCATGGAAGTGATTGGAACATCTGAATTCAATGATTTGGAGAGGTGTCCCAATACTTTTGGCAATATAGTGTTTGTCACAATAGGGAAGAGAAGACTATCGCAACTTTCATTTCATGCCGAGGATGTAAAAAACAGAATTGTCATTTAAAAAAAGAACTATACTGGACTGTGAAAGTCAATTAGTGTTACATTGACTGGTGATACTTCAGGTTAGAATTGTATTTGCACTGTGGGGTTGCTTGAATTTTTCAAATTTTTTCACTTCACTTATTGTTTTTTTTTCTTCCACCATCTATTTCAATAACCTGGAGAATGTCATTATTCCATAAAAGAGCTGATGGAAGGCAGAGAAATGACCCACCTCAGGCAGAGTCTTTTCTTTCTCACTCTCTGCTGATCATGATGCATAAGTCCACGATGTAGGGAAAAAAAATCATCTCGATTCCCCTCCCCAAAACAGCATTAAGTGAATGAGATGTCTGTTGGCTTTCAGATAGAAATTGGCAGGGCTTCTGGCATATATTTCATCAGTGGTCCAGCCTCGCCTCCATCCCAGGGAATTAATGGCAAGGATTTTCATGAATGTGAAAGCAGCACAGCTTGGCAACCCCGCACAATAACTGAAGATGCGTGAGCACCCTTTGTGAGTATGTAGATGCTACTGCTTAGCAGAGTCTGTAATTTTCTGTAAATGTGTGTGTGTGAGTGTGTGTGTGTGGTCCTGGTAAACCCTGTGTTATAGGGACAAAATGTCCCTACAAGGATTGCAATATCTGAAATCCTTGTCATTTTTTGATCCCCATGAGGAAAACAGCTTATAAATCATAAGTGATGTTTTTGTGAAAATGTTCTGTGATGGGTAGGGGTAGGGATAGAGAATAGAATATACAGTTTGTACAGTATAAAAATCATTATGTCTATGGAAATGAAACTTGTGTGTGTGTGTGTGTGTGTGTGTGTGTGTGTGTGTGTGTGTGTGTGTGTGTGTGTGTGTGTGTGTGTGTGTGTGTGTGTGTGTGGAGAAACTGAAGGCAATGGTGTGATGTATTCCCATTATTTAGAAATTTAACCATATTCTGACATTAACCTGATTGCCAAAACCTGATTAAGCCAATATGATCATCTAGCAATCCAATAAAACAGCTAGCATTTGGCATATTAATCAGAATTTTTGTCATGTATGACATTTTAGATTATTAATTAGTTATTTATAGCTGCACATTTTCAAATGTAAGTATTTATGAAACACAAGAAATGTTAGGCTATCAAGCAAACACATTTTCAGATTATTTTTAATAAACAAAAAGAAATTAACATAAATAAATATACAAATGGGAGAATGCACAGTCTTGACCTACATTTTTGAAATGGGTTGTGCTTTTGTGTGCTGTTGTCAAGGAGAATTAGTGATTTGATTAAATTATTGTGCCGGATTATTACAGGCCTAAACTGAAATAAATGGCGAGCATGAGTACAAGAGAAAAGAATATGCAAAATGCTGATTGCAGACCAATTTTCCAACAGCTGTGAAGCATTTACTTTTTTTTTTTTTTTAACAAAGGACTTGTTAGAATATGGACTTTATTTGGAAAATAATGTACATGCAAATATGGTCACTGTCAGAATTAATGCTAAAGAATCGAGCTGAACAGTAAGTATGTGGTAAAGACGTTTTTTGTAATCAAATTAAGAAATAACACTTGTTTCTGTGACAGCCAGGTCAAAGCTCCAAGCCTCAAAGTATCTGCCCGCGAGTGTTAGCCAATCAGAAAACTCGAAAGCGGATCTAAGCCAATGGCGTGAGTCTTGGGAAGAGCTACTGTAGATGTGAACAGAACAGTCCTGGTAGACGAGAGGGAAACCTGTTTGGAAACGATTCGATGGCACAGAAATCGTCTACAGCAGCTGTAAGTGCAGACCAATAAGTCCTGATGGCAAGCTGTCAGTCTGGGACTGAGAACAGTCCCAAACTGACCGTATTAACCGTCTTTTGAAGGAGTAACTGAATGTCAATCCCAATAGTGACAGATAACGACATTAAATATTAGGGTTTTATTGTATCTATAAAGGTTTTATTCTACTTTTAAACCGTTTAGGACATTCCCGTTGCTTTCGTCGCTAAAACAAGGTAGGCAATACCTATTATTATTATTATTATTATAATTTATGGATACAACGGCTTGTTTTTTTGTTTTTTTAATATCAGTAGCCTTTTTAACTGCATTTTAGGCTGTATTTTGATTAGCCTGTATACATTTTATAGCTCGTATAACTTCCCAAAATGTTGGAAATCTAGAAAAACAAAGTCCTTGTCTTGGCTACTGTTGTTTATCATTTGACCTTTCTAAATTGTATGTTTTTTTTCGTATTATTCTTTTAACTTTTATCCTAGAATGAGCTGAGGGGACACAATATTTCAAAGGACCTTTACAGAGGCCATGTGGCTGATTTTTCAATGGTATTTCTCTGCCATCTAGTGGTCATATTTCCTATATCTGATTTCAGTTTTTTTCTCTGTGTAGTTTTGTGGGTCAGGTTTTGCCCTACATTGTAGGGACCAAATGTCCCAACAAGAATAATAAGACCTTAATTAACCTCTTTGTGGCTAGTGGTACCCACAGGGAAACCATCTTATATGTACTAAATAGGAGATAGAAAATATAATTTGCTCAGTATAAAAATAGTAGAAGTCAATAGGAAGTCCCAACCATGAGAGAAGAACAAATGTGTATGTCTTGTCTTGTGAAAAAGTGAGACAATAGCCACAATCTCGCTTCGTTACCTCTCAATCAACAATCATAACTGATTGTGTCGTTCATTGAAGAATAACGCAAGGTGACGTGATTGCTTGTGACACTTGGTGTTGGCGTGCCAATTTGTGACACTTATAGCTCAATTTCATTCATTTTCATCATCATCATCATCATATTTGACAGTCCTCTGTCTATCTGCTACATTTGAGATACCACAGACTGCTTTTCTTTGTCACTCTTCGTCCGCCCTCAGCCATGAAAGCCAAAGTGTGTCTATCCTCACTGGAGCTCACATTTACATATTTATTTTCTAGACAGACTCCATCATGCTGAGGAGATTTAATAGACTTTGAGGCTTAGCTGGAAAGATGTTGCACTCAGGAGATCATTAGGAGCATGGCAGATGTCTTACCACATGTTAATTAATGCCTCATGCTGCTTTAATATGTAAGATGGCCAAAAACTGTCACTTTTGTTGTCATGTGCTTTTATAGTGATTTGTTTTTGCTACTTTAGAATATAGCAGCGCTGCATTTGAATATACAGTATGTAAGTCAGTGTCAGTCGTATGCACATAAATGCAGGTCAGTGATTTTGGCATTGCTCTGAATATGCTCGAATTCTGGCAAGTCTGTAGGTGGCGGCACTGTTTTAAGGACATGCAGGAGTCTAAACAAATGCTTTTTTTTCTCCCCTCTGGAACGCAAAGAGAAGTTTGCTCGTAATTACAGACTCATAGTTACAACACACCTATTATTTTTATTTAACTTTGAAGCCTTTAAATCTATCTGTATTACATATTACATCTACATTTACTCACCCTTATGGTGTCTCGAACTCATGAGATGTTTTGTGGAATGTCCAGGCTTTTCTTTTTTCTTTTTTTTTTTCTTTTTTAACATACAATGAAAGTATCTACAAAAAGGTAAAATACTGTAAAAGTAGTCCATAAGACCCATGAGCTATATATTAAATTTCACTTTTATTCGCTTATAATCTTTCACAGCAGCTCTCAAATCTTATTTGCACAAAACTTTCCAACTCAAGGCACGTCACACACATTAATATGGGATAATTTTGTGTCAAATTGTCATTAATTCTAAACACCATTTGATTTCACATAGATTTCCAAAGATCTCCTTCTGTGTTCAATGAAAAATTAAATCATATCAGTTGGACTGACATCAGGTTGAGTAAATCATAAATACACACATTTTTGAAAGGCGAATTGTTCCTTTAACTCACACTTAAAACACATAACACACATAAAATACCATTAAAAAATTTGAGGTCGGTAAGAATTTTTTATGCTCACCAAGGCTGCATTTTTTAGATAAAAAATACAGTATTTACAGTAATACTGAAATATTATTATTACTTAAAATAACTGTTTTCTATTTTAATATGTTTTAAAATGTAATTTATTCCTGTGATGGCAAAGCTGAATTTTCAGCAGCCATTATTCAGAAATCATTCTAATATCAAGAATTTTTTCTTATTATTATATCAACGTTGAATACAGTTGTGCTTCTTTATATCTTAATATTTGTGAAACCGTGATACATACAGTGGGGAGAACAAGTATTTGATACACTGCCGATTTTGCAGGTTTGCCCACTTACAAAGCATGTAGAGGTCTGTAATTTTTATCATAGGTACTCTTCAACTGTGAGTGACGGAATCTAAAACAAAAATCCAGAAAATCACATTGTATGATTTTTAAGTAATTAATTTGCATTTTATTGCATGACATTAGTATTTGATACATCAGAAAAGCAGAACTTAATATTTGGTACAGAAACCTTTGTTTGCAATTACAGAGATCATACGTTTCCTGTAGTTCTTGACCAGGTTTGCACACACTGCAGCAGGGATTTTGGCCCACTCCTCCATACAGACCTTCTCCAGATCCTTCAGGTTTCGGGGCTGTCGCTGGGCAATACGGACTTTCAGCTCCCTCCAAAGATTTTCTATTGGGTTCAGGTCTGGAGACTGGCTAGGCCACTCCAGGACCTTGAGATGCTTCTTACGGAGCCACTCCTTAGTTGCCCTGGCTGTGTGTTTCGGCTCGTTGTCATGCTTGAAGACCCAGCCACGACCCATCTTCAATGCTCTTACTGAGGGAAGGAGGTTGTTGGCCAAGATCTCGCGATACATGGCCCCATCCATCCTCCCCTCAATGCAGTGCAGTCGTCCTGTCCCCTTTGCAGAAAAGCATCCCCAAAGAAGGATGTTTCCACCTCCATGCTTCACGGTTGGGATGGTGTTCTTGGGGTTGTACTCATCCTTCTTCTTCCTCCAAACACGGCGAGTTTAGACCAAAAAGCTCTATTTTTGTCTCATCAGACCACATGACCTTCTCCCATCCCTCCTCTGGATCATCCAGATGGTCATTGGCAAACTTCAGACGGGCCTTGCATGCGCTGCAGGATTTTAATCCATGACGGCGTAGTGTGTTACTAATGGTTTTCTTTGAGACTGTGGTCCCAGCTCTCTTCAGGTCATTGACCAGGTCCTGCCGTGTAGTTCTGGGCTGATCCCTCACCTTCCTCATGATCATTGATGCCCCACGAGGTGAGATCTTGCATGGTGCCCCAGACCGAGGGAGATTGACCGTCATCTTGAACTTCTTCCATTTTCTAATAATTGCGCCAACAGTTGTTGCCTTCTCACCAAGCTGCTTGCCTATTGTCCTGTAGCCCATCCCAGCCTTGTGCAGTTCTACAATTTTATCCCTGATGTCCTTGCACAGCTCTCTGGTCTTGGCCATTGTGGAGAGGTTGGAGTCTGTTTGATTGAGTGTGTGGACAGGTGTCTTTTATACAGGTAACAAGTTCAAACAGGTGCAGTTAATACAGGTAATGAGTGGAGAACAGGAGGGCTTCTTTAAGAAAAACTAACAGGTCTGTGAGAGCCGGAATTCTTACTGGTTGGTAGGTGATCAAATACTTATGTAATGCAATAAAAGGCAAATTAATTATTTAAAAATCATACAATGTGATTTTCTGGATTTTTGTTTTAGATTCCGTCTCTCACAGTTGAAGTGTACCTATGATAAAAATTACAGACTTCTACATGCTTTGTAAGTGGGAAAACCTGCAAAATCGGCAGTGTATCAAATACTTGTTCTCCCCACTGTATTTTTCAGGATTCTTTGATAAATAGAAATTTCAAAAGAACAACATTTATTTGGAATAGAACTCTTTTGTAACATTATAAATGTAGTGCATCCTTGCTGAATAAGTACACTCTAAAAAATGCTGGGTTGTTTCAACCCATGTTTGGGTCAAATATGGACAAACCCAACAGTTTCTTTAAAGGGTACATAACACACACAGTTTCTGCCAGTCTCATGTTAATCTTGAGTACCTATAGAGTAGTATTTCATCCTTCATATCTCCGAAGAGTCTTTAGTTTGATCATATTTATAAAAGACAGATACACTGTACTGATTCTTTCCGAAAACAGCCGAGCTCGTGCAGGCGTGCAGTGGGCGGAGCTAAAGAGACACGAGCACAAACACACACACACAAAATACATCATGGCATTATCCCTGTATAACTTTCGATTCACTATACGTTCGTGTTGTATACATACATTATAGGGCTGGGCGATATGACCAAAATCTGATATTACGATATAAGTCATCTCATATTCCGATAACGATATATCACGATATAGTACCTTTTCTGTAAATTCAATCAATAGTTTATATATATTGACCACATGGAAAGGACTATTTTTCTCCCTTTTATTTATGTTTGTCATTGAATCATTAATTTAAAAGATTTATTCACAAATGCTGATTCATCCAATAACGAGTCGTGATGAATGAGACATTTGACTTAATTAAAATTATTTCTCTGAAAATAAGTCTCTGTTTTATGTATTGCCGCGGGCAAAAACCTGCTCGTAGGGCTGGACGATTAATCGAAAAGTAATCGAAACCGAAATTCAGAACCTCTAACCGGCATAATCTTCTCATTTCGGTTTTTAATCCTGTTAATACTTTCCCGTTTAAAACCACTACAGCACATGTAGTCACGTGACTCCGCCCCGTCCATTCACATCAATATGGAAAACATGGCACTTAAGTGCTCGCGAGCTGTTTTCTGTGACAGAGCCGAGCCGCGTCGTGTCTCTGCCAGCGCGCGAGCCCTGAAGCCAGATCACGTTCACTTGCGTCTTCACTAAACTTTGTCAATTGTATGTGTTTTAAGGCTTGCTAGTTTGGACATTAAAGCGATTTTGGACCATCGGATGTGTATCATTATATTGAGCTACTGCGCTGATGCATTGTTACCATAGACTGTAAAAATATATATATATCGTGACACACGAACACAGACTCCTGCTCGGAGCCGCCCGGTTCTGTCTCCCCTTCACTCGCCATGCTGTTATTCATGTTTCTGCCTGCATCCTCGTGGTGGCGTGTAAGATTGCAGTCATCCAAATGATGAAAAAGTATTGCCATAAACAATGTATTTTGCGACACCACGAAATAAACAATAGAGCATAATATGAAATGCTATAATATTATATTAAATCTATAATATTTTATTTCATCCATCCGATATATATCATCATATCGCACAGCCCTAATACATTATATTATACATTATATACACTTTTACGCCGATTGCCAACAAAACACAGACATTTGATGCAGTTTCACTCACTGCCTGTGTTTTCAACTCATGACCGGGAACAAACAAACACACTTGCAGAACTCCTTTGCTGCTCCGGAAAAACAAACTGCATCCACTGTTTCCTTAACGCTGGGTTATTTGGGAAGATGATCAAGGTTATCTTTCCCTCACAACCAAAGACACACTTCTTTAGTGACATTTTTCGTGGTCTAAAAACAAAATGACAGCGCTGCCAACGGCTTCTGTAACCTGAACGAAGCTCGTTGATGGGCGTGCTAAGCTTGCTCTCGCTCTGGTTGATGTGCACACGCTCATCTGGGAGAAGTGCCCATACAAGCAATTCCGCCCTTTATGAAGTCATACAGGGCCATACTCAAAAAAAAAAAAAAAAACTTTCCGAAACTTATTTGAATCCCGAAGGAGTGTATTTGGCACAGAAATACTCCGTCATACGTCCAACTCGTTTTTTTTTATAATTTTGGCCATGTTTAGAATGAGAATCCAACTCTTTAACAGTGTAAATAAGTCAGAATGCATGAAATAGCATTAGAATTTATGTGTTGAAACAACCCAGCATTTTTTAGAGTGTATGAATTTCTTTCAAAAAACTAAATAAAAAGGACGTTTTTGTGATCTTGATAATGCGAAAGATGTGATAATCATGTTTTCGTGTAACTCATATGTTTCTTGTAGACATTTAGATTGATGGGTATGGAAGTCAGGAGGACTACGTTTGCTACATCGTACTGCGGTGCTTCACCAGGATATTTCATTAAAAGAGAATGGTATTTATAGGCTATCTGTCTGAATAATTTATCTAAAAGTTGAAAAGGTTCAGCCGAGAGCTAGCTAGGATCATGCAAAGCCTGTGAACAGCAGGCCTGTAGACGAAGTTATTAGAGCAGAAGCTGTCTTCAAAGGGGAAGCAGAAAGCAACGTATTTTATAGTAGGAAAATTCCAGAGAGGTTTGTGTCTCATTCATTTCATCCTCTGATTACTTTCAGTGAATGCGTATTTAAGACTTTTTTAGTGCTTTAAGTTTGTCCCATGCAGATTTCTAAGATGATATTGGTTATTTTTGTTGAAGGCGGTTGTTCAAGTCTGTGCACTCGGTCTGATTTCACCATGCATAATTCAGAAGAAACAGTTTCCTTGAGTCCCATCTCAAGACTCAATATATAGATCCTAGTAACACTTTATTTCGATGGTCCACATTAGACATTGTAACTGTAAGTAACTTTGCAACCACGTCAACTAAGGCTGGCCACACACTTGAAGATTTTAAGCCCGATTTGCAATCGGGGGGCGTGGCCCGATTCGAGGCTTGTCGCAAACTACTTTTTGTCCAAAAAATCCTCAATTGTGTGGAGTCATTAAGATTATTTCACTGCTCCTGATCGTGTCAAAGCCTCCACGATCCCAAAACGTATATATCAAAACCCGTTTGATATTTACGACTCTTGATCGGGCTGCCTCTGATGTGATACCCGCGATAGCCAATGAGAGCGAGCATCAAACATGCCACGAAAGTGGAGTATTGAGAAAGAAGATCACCCATATATTTCACTGTAAACAGAATGCGCTCCAGGAGAGCCAGCTGACAACGTCGATTGTCCTCCATTTGTTTTTCTTAACTCACGTTTGATCTTGCGAGTCTCTGTGAGATCTCGTGTCACTGTGAAATCGTTCTTACAATCAACAAGTGTGTGGTCTCATGGGTCCGGCTGAATCATCTAGTGTGTGCGTTCATAGGATTATAATGCTAAAAATCGATTGTCATTGGGCCCTGTTTTAACGATCTGAGCACATGGTCTGAAGCGCATGGCGCAGGTGCACTTAGGGCGTGTCCGAATCCACTTTTGCTAGTTTAACGACGGAAAAAATGGGTTGTACCTAGTCTCTTAATGAGTCATGGGTATGTTTTGTGCATAACGTACAATAAACCAATCAGAGTCTCATCTCCCATTCCCTTTAAAAGCCAGTTGCGCTTACATCATGGCGGATTCGCTATTTACATGGCGGAATTTGCGAGCGGAAAGACTGAACACTTCTCCAGAGAGGAATCGTTTTGTTGTTAATATTTAAAAATGTTTGTGTGCTGCTGCGTGTCCCTGTGTGTGTGTAATAAGCAGGGTGTACACGCGTTGTGCACCCGCCTATAGGCGCATATTACTAACTCGCCCTTTAAATAACACAAAAAATACTGCGCTATTGACTTTAGACCAGGTTTTTGTTGGTCAATGGCGCATTCGTTTTCAGTTGCCTCAAAATAGCAACTTTGCTGTGAGTATATTGGGGCCTTAACACCTAACCTTAACCTAAAAGTCTACTAACCGTCTACTACAGTCTACTAATACTCTGAGTTGCATGTAGTTGCAAATTTACTTATAGTTAGTGGAATGTCTAAAGTGGACGATCGAAATAAAGGGTTACCTACTGTAGGTCCCTTATTACAAAATAGAAGTGGTGCAGTTAAATTGTGTTATTTAATTGTCAGCAAACATTCTCGAAAAGCTGTGAAACGCTTTCATGGTTTTGCCATGATATTTTGTTAAACATATTATATTGCCATCAAACCTTGGTGCAGATGGTAATCAAGCTTGTGAAATTGGTCTCCACTGCATTTGACTGTGATAAGCACCACGCAATTGAAATATCATGAAATGTCACATAAATATTCAGCCTGCTCCTCTGCTGAGCTATGCCTGAGCTGGACACCAACAGCTGTGCTCTTACAACTTCATTTGGATCCAACCACAACACCATAATTATGTAAATATGGTAATTGGGCATCTGTTGCCTGAAGTCATCTCTCGCTCTGACAGCTTCTCACATGTCCTTTCTCTATCTCTGTGGTATCTCTCTTGGGTCTGCGATCTGCCCGATGAACTCAACATATGGCTCTTAGATGAAAAAACTATCCTGAGTGCTTGTGGTGTGATCCGCACCGCTGTTTTGACGCTCTGCTCACTTAAACTAGAAACAGGAAAATGGTGCTACCGTTCTGTCTCGCAGTCCAGAAGGAAACATTCCGGGGTCTTGATGCGGACCGCGGTCCGCTATTTGAATATCATTGGTTTATTTGTGTAAAACATCTAGTAGCCTATAATTCGTTTGCCGTTTTTTTGCACAATACAATCTTTAGTGTTTAAATTGTGTTCATTGAACTATTTTGAATGTAATATGTATTTGAAACGGAAACAACTTTTTTCATGGTACCAGCTCAACATCATGATGTCTGGCGATGGAAGATGGCACCCTATATATTATATTATCAAATTACAGTTTTTCACAATACACTAAACCCCATTCCCAGTTGTGAGCGTGAAGTGGAGCCGCAGTATCAAGTCCCCGCTCACACTCCCACAGAATCGGTTAGTACAGTTTACTACAGAACAACTCATGTTGGTGTGAAATAAACAGTTAGGGAAATGTATAAATTAAAGTTAAAGCTCCAATCTCTTCCCGAAGATCCTGAAAAGAAGCTGTCAATCATGACATCACACCCCTGTTTTTATAGCATCAAGTAACTAACTACATCCAAACTATTTAAAAAAAACAACACTTGACCTTACATCAGCGTGATAAAACGACCTAAAATGACGGAAAGCATCTTTGGAAAAAAATTATTTAAGTGTAATTTGATTGTTTAGTTTGTCTCACGTCCCATTAGATTACATGGAGAGGGCGGGGTTTATGACCTATACTGCATCCAGCCACCTGGGGGTGATCGAAAACGTTTTGGCTTCATTTTTCAGGACTTGTGGGGCACACTTGGTATAAACCCGTTAGTTGAATAAATCACTCTTTCTGCAAAACCTTAAAGGGATAGTTCACCCAAAAATGAAAATTCTGTCATTAATTACTCACCCTCATGTCGTTCCAAACCCGTAAGACCTTCGTTCATCTTCAGAACACAAATGAAGATATTTTTGATAAAATCTGAGAGCTCTCTGACTTCGCCATAGACAGAAATTTAATTAACACTTTCAAGGCCCAGAAAGGTAGTAAAAACATCATTAAAATCATCCATGTGACTCCAGTGGTTCAACCTTCATTTTATGAAGCGACGAGAATACTTTTTGTGTGCAAAAACAAACAAAAATAATGACTTTATTCAACAATTTCGTTCTAGCCTGTGTCAGTCTCCTACGCAGTTTACTTTGTAAATAGTGCAGTGCTTTCGAGTTCTACGGCAGCCGATGCTGAACATCATTCTCACATTCTCACTCACTAAAACACATTTTGCACTGTGATGCGCTTGTGTTGCAAAACAGTAAACACAAGAGGCAAAAGTTAAAAACAACTACAACACTGTTGTCATCGTTTACACACACTGGCTCAAAATTGTTCACACTTGTTTCTAATGATGTGATCAAACCAACTGTACAAATAACCAGCTTGCACAGGTGGCACAGGTGCACTGAATGTTGACATGAACAATCGAAGGAAACGATCTGAGAGGGAGAGGAGGAAGAGTATGAGGAGGTGGTGAACTGCCAAAGGTCCAGAATTTAAGCCCGTTTGTAATAAACAAGTGTTCTTTTAAGTAATGAAGGCCAATAATTCGAATCCGGACCTTGGTATTTTTCCGATGTGTAGGCTATAAATGTTGTGAAATAATTGCCTAATAATACAGTATTACTTTAATGCAGCAAAGATATTGCACAGCACCAAGATCTTCTCATCTGAGCTTCCTGCGGTCTGTCACCGCTCGTCAACGTCAAAATATTTAAGATGACCAATCAAAACAAAGTAGGCGGGCTTTCTGTTCACTGAAGGTGAACAGAAAGTGACGTAAACGGTCATAAAGTGCGAGATAAGATTTCATATTTGGCAGCTGTTTTAGGATTGAAATGTTAAACTACTGACCAAAATAATCAGGCAAACTAATAAAACCTTTATCTAATTTCGCCATTTTTATTTTAAAATAGGTATATAAATACGTATATAATTTACGTGATTTAATTTAATAATTAGCAACTGTCAATGTGAGAGGACAAGAAACATTAACGAATCCCTTTTCATCATATAAGGCATAAGATTAATAATGAATGTGTACATATTGTGAATGAATTAAAAAATAATATTTAATTAGCGTTCGTAGCCTTCAGTAAATTAACTTGTCTTAGAAAGTGATTAATAAAAAAATATTCTAAATATAAATTGACCCTATGTTTTATTGACTGCTTTAGGAGGGGAAGAGATAGGGCAAGATAAGGAGAATTAAGGAAAAAGAAAGAGTGATGGAGATGGGGAGAGAGCAGGAATTGACAAATAATCTACTGCCTACTGACTTGGTCTTAAAGCTATTTCTCATAAATTTTTTGGCCTTCAAACGTCTTAAAATGCACATATGTAGATCACAGAAATCTAAATTTTCACGGGGGAGCATGCCCCCGAACCCCCCTAACTACCTAGGGTGTGGGTGTGGGTGTGCGCGCGCTCGTGCACACAGTATAGGTAGCAGACAAGATAATCCAGCGCAAATTAGTGCATAAAAAGTCACCAAAATTAAGTATTTGAACCTCATAATTAAATACAAAATGAAGGTTGGGGGCTGAAAAAGGTCCACTTTTTGGAAAAAAAGAACCCCCCCTTTCACTAGGCTGGCTACGGGCCTGAGATACCAGCTGCTCTCCTCTCCGACCGACAGCGAGTTGGCACGCACCCGCCTCCTCTCATTCAGTCCGGTTTAACCCTCTGAACGCGTCGGCGCGCTCTGCTGGATTTTTCCTTATGACAGCGTGTTAGTGTTGGTGTGACCGGTCTGAATTTCGCGTGGGATTTGCACATAATTCTACTCATTCCCGCAGATTTCGCACTCACATCTGAAGCGCACACACATACGGTAATGAAGCCTCTGTTGTGCCGAAATTCGACTGCCTGCCAGAATCAGACTGCCCTCCGCGTGCACGCGCATGAAGTCATTCGTTGACATCGGTGCAGCCAATGAATTTAATGTTTGTGTTGCCCTTTCATTTTCATTTAATTTTATTTATTGTATGTAGTTATTGCGTCCTTATGCTGATAAACATTGTTTGTTAAATGTCTTGAGAACATACTGAATTGTTTTATATTTTTTTTAAATTCAATTAAAAAAAATTACGAATAAAACAAATAAATAAATAATACATAATACGTTTCCTCTTCAAAGCTTCTTGTAACCAATTTTTTTCCACCCACGACAACAACATCAAACGTTCAAAAAAAGCGTTAAGAAATAGTGAAAAGTAAAGTTTAAATGAATACTCCACTTAGGGGTATGGTGGTGTTGTTGTTGTTGTTGTTGTTGTTGTATTGGGTTTATCAACACATAGTATAAGGGAATGTGTGAATTAACCCTAACATCCTAAAGACATTTTTGTGTTTTCTTTTTTAAAATTTTCCCCATGTGAGTGCCAACTGCATACATTTTGGCAGAACTGTGTATTTTTATTGGAATTTTAATATTTCACCCTTATATCCTTTCCTAAATATTTGACACTATGTAAACACAATTACACTAGTAGGGCCTTAATGACAAAATGTCCCCATTGAAACCCTTAAAACTGCCATTTTTAACCAAAGGCCATTTAACTATAACATGATGCAGTCTTTGTTAATAGGCTTCAAAATTAAATGTTATTATTCTTTACCCAATGGCACAATTTCCCATGGTTTGGCTTTGGCCTATAAAATACTTGCTTTTTCCTGTTTTCTGCTTCTGCTGTATTATATACTGTAGCTTGATTAAATTATACTGTACTGCAAATAACTAATCCCACATGTGTACCAGTGGAGCTTTGCTGTCATCTAATGGAAAAGGTTTGGTACTGCGCCCAAATAAAATCTTACTGAAAGCTCACTTTTTGAGATATCAACCTCAAATGTAGAACACAATTTGTTTAGATTTATGGCTTTGATTTTCTATCAGTTTTTGAGTTCAACATGTTTTATGAAGTACATATTTTGTATAAAAAAATACAACAACAACAACGATATAATATATATATAATATAATCCCATGTGCAATCAATTCTGCTTATTTCTGTACATAAATTATTCTCATTTCTGCTGCCTATTACCCCCTGCCATAGCATATCAAATATAATATCAATTTTACAACAGTACACCTGCCGAAATTATGCAGCCCTCCCCAGCTCCACTGTACAGGTTCACAAGCATCACATTCATGCTGGTGATTTCTGCTATGGAGTGTTTGCTGAGAAGGTTTCCAGTAGTCCAGTGTTATTTCATCAGTATTAAAAAAATGTACCTGCCAAAATTATTCTGCCCTCTACACCTCTGGACATTTCTGGCTGTGAAGTGTGTTTGTTTGATGAGAAGATTGTGTCTAAATATATTTACAAAATAATAAATATTGTGAAATATTATTACAATTCAAAATAATATAATATTTTAATGTACTTCATTTATTCCTGTGATCAAAGCTGAATTTATCATCATTACTCCAGTCTTCAGTGTCACATGATCCTTCAGAAATCATTCTAATATGAGGATTTGATGCTCAACAAACAATTATAATCATTATTAATGTATTTTTGTAGAAACCATATTACATTTGTCTTCCATGATTCTTTGAATAGAAATAGACATTTCTGTTTTTTTAAAGAATGTTAATGTAACAGCTGTCACTTATGATCAATTTAATGTATCAACTTTATTTTAATGTGTATAACAAACATATCACATGAAATACTATAGACCCATTATTCAAGTTTTAAAGCTGACGTTTCTTCACTGTGTTCAGTTATTTTACTTATATTGGACAAGGCCTACACATGTTTCCTGTTATTTACAGCCAAATAGGCCTTACAAGATTACATTTGTTTATCAAAAAATGAGAAGATTTGAAAGTTTGTCGTGGTGTAACTTGGGAGGAAACGATGTGGTAACAAAAAGCTTTGAATAGCAAACAGTGCGGAATTTTATTTATTTATTCGTCTTTTTTTTTTAATTGAATTTAAAAAATACAAAACAATTCTGTATGTTCTCAAGACATTTAACAATGTTTATCAGCATAAGGACGCAATAACTACATAAAATAAATTAAATTAAATGGAAATGAAAGGGCAACACAAACATTAAATTCATTGGCTGCACCGATGTCAACAAATGACGTTGTGCGCGTGCACGCGGAGGGCAGTCTGATTCTGGCAGGCAGTGGAATTTCGGCATAATACCGCCTCTGACATACAAGTGCAAAAATGAGCTCCCTTTTCAGCTTATTAATGGTCAAATACACACAAAAAAATGCCACAATTAACGTTAATGAGTATTAACGTAAACACAGTCGTAAACCGTTCGGAAGAATGAGTAACAGGAACAGTATTTTGATTCCACGCGTGCGTCAGGTCTTAAAGGGACAGCAGTTATTCAAACTACAAAAAGACAAACGATCACTTGCTGCTCTTGACTGGTTAACTTGTGTAACTTTAAAGGATTAATTGTATTAAATGTATTTAATTTTTTTTGTTCTTATTTTATTACTGTTTACTCGTCTTTAATTCAATTTACCATTTGAAGTCAAGCTTCCTTGTGCTGTGTGTAAGCTTTTGCAACAAAATTACCCCATTGTAGAAAATACATTGTTAGCAAATATTTGTGAGATAATTGTAATGTTAATTGATCAACGTTTATATATGAAAAAAAGCTTAAAATCTTTATCATATAAAGTGATCTCTTGAGAAGAAATTTTTGATTGCCTAGACTTTCAATAGACAGACAAAAAAAGAAATGATATTAAAAATATAAAAGGTCAATGAGCTGAATCTGATTGACTGTCTACCTCAAAGACGAATGTTTCCGTTTTGTATATTTTCAATAAATTAATTGAAAGTGAAGTGAACCTGTCGAGTGATTTTGTTTGGGGTAATTGTTTTTACATTGACTCAGGCAGGTTAGACAGTAAGCAAAGTCTACTTAGACAGTGATACATTTTGAAAAAATAAAACTTGTGATTTGCTTAAATATCTGATCCTTCTGCTAGTACGAAACAGAATTTTGGCTGTATATAGCATTATCTCTTTTAATGTGATAAAAACACTAAATAATAATTTTGACTGTATTGGTATGTAATTTACAGTGGTGTAAGGTGCTGGAAAAAGCTTTAAAATGGACCTTGAAAGTGCTTGAAAAGTACTTGAATTTGACCTTGGAAAAAGTGTACGAACCCTGAATGAATGATCTGTAGTGTTTATATGACTGGCTGCGTGTAGGATCTGAAAGCGTTGTTTGATTTTGAGTACAGGTGAAATGGTTTTGAGCCGATTGTTTGAATTTGCACGGGTTTTGTGAATGTAGTTTGAAGATTTTATTTTGTGTTTAATGTTGTAGAAAGTGGGTGATGGTTTCAAGTAACGTGTCTTGGCAATTGTGCAAAATCATAATTATTATGAAATATATAGCACTGTCTAGCTAGGTTTTACATCAGGGTTTTGTTGTAATTGTGAAAGTTGTGATTTGTGATATTCTTGTGTCATCAGTTAGAATGGGTTAGAAAATCATAAATTATATTAAAAAATGTTTGACATGTTTATGAGTGTATAGCTGTCATGAAAGGACTGGACGTTTTAACTGAAAACCTTCCTAAAAATTAAGGAATTGTTTGTTGTAGCTTTTGGTGTGTATATATATATATATATATATGAAGTAGAAATTAAATAAAAATAAATATTTTGTTAGAAAATAAAATGTTGACCCATGAAAAGGGCAAGTATAAATCTGAGCAACTAAGGCAAGTTGGCCAGCAGATTAAAATCTGTGAAAAAGACAACATGCTGTATGATCAATGCACATTTGTAACAGAATATATTCTCACCCCTCTCATTAGTAGCTGGTGCTTGAGCTGCTGTGATGTGCGCGGTCATTCGAGTAAAAACCTTTCATTAACGCCTCGTGAGGAGCAATTCTCCACTCAATTAGTGCGAGCGCCAGTAGCTTCAGCTAGACGTCATGCAGACGTGCGTGGTTAATGACAGTGTCCCGCTGCCCACGTGCAGGTGTGGGCAATAGTGATAGAGCAGTGTAAGGATCAAAGATTCCTCCATGCCGGAGAAGGATTGGCTGCCTTTGAAATGTGCATCTAGGTTCCTTTGGAGCATGTGTCCTCAAAAAGAGCAAATTTGAAGCTCTTTATTTCCCTAAATTGTAGGGGAAGCCAGGGTTTATATGCCAGTACATTTCTCAGTTCATTTTTGGGAGTCAATTTCTGGATACATTCTGTATATGTTGTTATTCCCTATGAAAAAAGATTCAGTTCATTTAAGAAATAGGTTGACATGTCACATGTCAATTAGGTGAGATGTAACGAAGTGAGCCTGTTTATTGAGAAGAATACTTGGTAACACTTTACTTGAAGGGGTCATGACATGAGAAATCAAATTTGCCTTGATCTTTTGATATATAAGAGGTCTTTGTACTATTAAAATATCCTGCAAGTTTTAGAGCTTAAAACGTCATCCAAAAGAATTTATTTAATCAAGCTCCAAAAACGGCTTGTTTGGATATTGTGGGAATCGTGATGATACACGACACGGGCAGAGCAAGACATCTACGAAATAGATGTGGCATAGTGGCATTCAGTCACTTAAAGGGATAGTTCACCCAAAAATGAAAATTACCCCATGATTTACTCACCCTCAAGTCATCCTAGGAGTATATGAAATTCTTATTTCAGACGAATACAATCGGAGTTATATTAAAAAATGTCCTGGCTCTTCCAAGCTTTATAATGGCAGTGAATGGCTGTCCATAAAAGGCCATCTATCCATCATAAATGTGCTCCACATGGCTGCGGGGGGTTAATAAAGGCCTTCTGAAGTGATGCGTTTGTGTAAGAAAAATATCCATATTTAAAACTTTACAAACTGTAATCTCTAACTTCGCATTCACGAGAGACTGGCGTTCCAGCGTATGACGTAGGACGCTCCGGTGAGAATATGCTAGTTCTCGCGAGAACCAAGTTTTGTTTTGCTCTATCTTCTGCGCTTCCGCGTTCATCACCGGAACTTACGCTACGTCTGAACACACGTCGTGAACACACTTACGACAGTTAGCTGAAGTTAGAGTTTTAAATATGGATATTTTTTTTACACAAACGCATCGCTTCAGAAGGCCTTTATTAACCCCCTGAGCCGGATGAGTAAATCATGGGCTAATTTTAATTTTTGGGTGAACTATCCCTTTAAAGGCTGACACTTGCCTACACTGTATGCGAAAGCAAATAGAACCCATTATAATCACTGAAGCTTCTACACTGGATACAGTATACAGATGCGCATTTACTTTACTCCGCGCACTTGAGTCTGTCGACAAGGGGACAAATGGAAGAGTTAATAGAAGCGGAAAGGAATGTTCGCTTTGACACGTCCTGTTTAAACACCTCATTTGCTCATTTCTGTAGAGACTTCAAAAGGATGCCAGTGTCAGGAACAAGTGGATGTTTTTTTAATGGCATCCTGGATCACGCCGGAGGAATAAATGTTTGTTTAGGGAATTTGACTGCAGATTGTTTTGTAAATGAGGCAAAGTGTAATGTTCGCAAAGAAACTTTTGTTGACAGATGAAGCAGTCAGCTGTATTGGATCTGACGGCGGCTACATTGCAAGTATGATTTCATAATGCTTTTACTTTGTCTGTAAATTATGTTTTTATATGGATAATGTTTTCAAAACCCTTACTCACGTGCAATAGCGAGTGGGCATTGATACTGTTTCTTATGCAATGACATTAGCCAATCATAACAGTGGCCGTTTACTGACAAGCCTTAAAGGAACCGCCCCTTAAAACCAAATCATTTCAGACGGAGGGTTTACACATATACTGTATATTTGTTTTTTGTGCAAAAAACTTTATTAACAAAGTTAACAACACTTTATGACCCTCAAGGAACATATTAAAATAAAATAAAAATCATGACCCCTTAAAGCCTTTATATATGATGCATTATAGAAGTATTCTTAATGCATTAATTATGCCTTGTAATGCATCTTATAATGCATTGTATGTTCTCATGAATAATTGTAACTACAACTATAATACATTATAATATTTATCTATTCATTGTTACACCTTTAGAAAAAATAAAGCATTACAACACATGACAAACAACCAATTTTAGACAAGGAATCAAATTTTAACAAGGAATCTGCAAATATTATAATGCATTTTAACTTTGATTACAATCATTTATGCAAAGATATAATTAATTATAATATACATTATGATATCTTTATAATACATTTTACATAAAGGCTTTAAGTGTTGTATTAGTTTTTTGAAATTTAAAAATATGAGATAGGAGCAAAACTTTTTTGCGAAAGCATTGAAATATATTTTTTCTTTCTACCAGTTTTGCGTTCACTCGTGAAATTTTTACAAATAAACGCTAAGCTTCTCAGTGGGAAGGCAAAAATTTTACTCTCAAGCCTACTGAGATAAAGCCCTTGTGCCCCGGACTTTTTAAATAACAATGATTTAAAATCAGTTAAAATGACACTTGCTTCAACCTGGTCTCACAGAATTCCGTTAGTTGCTCCAAAATATAGAAGTAGCCTATATATATTCATAAAATCATGTCTACTTTTACAAATGCAAAGAATTAAATGCGTCTTGATCTGACGCATCAGGCAAACAACTGAAATCAATGGGGTACCCTGTGCGTTAAAAAGTGACGCCGAAGGGAACTGACCAAGCGTCAAATGTGACGAATAGGAGTGAGAACGTGTTGCAGGTGTTGGAACAGGGAATCCGTGTGTGGACCACGGATGCTGCCTGTCATTGACTTACATAGGCATCACTTCCGTGGACCCATCACGGAATTTTCGGCGATTCCATGAAACTGCCACAGATTTTGAGTTAAGGGGCCGTATTCATTTCACGGAATTCTGTGAGACCCTTGCTTATAGATATAGAGCCAGTGTTATCCAGTTGTAACTGTGCTATACTGAGTTTTATAATATTTTAAATGACAAAAAAGTAGAGTGAACTGTGAACTGCTAGGCCTGTAAACATCATTAGCATTTGCTGTTAAATAAAAGATAATGGCATTGATTTTTCAACGCAGGGGACTCGTATGTCTCCGTTATCATATATCTCCAACAAGGCAGCGTGAGCAGCGCATCAGAAAACATCACAACATATAATATTCATATCCCCAACTGCACAGCTATTTAAGTGCATCTGAGGGCTTCTGTTTGTCATCAAACGCCTGCCAAACTGTGTTACATCACCCAACAACAGCACGACTGCTCTGTCTTTGCTGTTCACACACTTCTAACCCACTTTACGCTATGATTCAGATCAAGATGTGCTCATTTGAATTCTAATGACGAGAGACATCGGACAGCTGTTTGAGAGATGCATGGTAAACAGCAGTATCTGTTGCCACTCAAAATATTATCATGCTGAGAAAGCATACAGTCGTCGTCAATTTTTAGGTTGAGTGTAAATCTATGTGGTTGTTTCGTGAAAATTTAAGGCTTGAAGAACTGAGAATAGTGCTGACTATTTACTTGAGCAAAGAGCACTGATAAAATATTTATATGTATGCTTTTGGTTCTGAAGGCAATGGGAAATGTAACAGTGAAAGCTCAACTCTGTCTGCAAAAAAAAAGAAAATAATAAATGTCTCAAAAACATTGGCTCTTTCATGTCTTGTAACTCAGCATGTTTGAATATGTTCAATTGAAAGACTGAGATTTGAAAGCTAAAGTGAAACATTTTAAAATCGATGAATTTTAATGTACATTACCATTCAAAAGTTTGGGGTCGGTAAGATTAATTTTAATTTTTGAAAACCTTCTTTAGCAAGGATGAATTAAATTCTATGGAAGCTTGTTTCCTCCACAGAATAAAACAATAAAAAAGGTAATTGCGACTATTTATCTCACAATTCAGATTTTTTTTCTCAGAATTGCATGATATAAAGTTGCAATTACGAGTTATAAAGTCAGAATTGTGAGATATAAACTCGTAAAGTCAGTCTTTTTCTCCCCTTAGAACTGGACTTTATATCTCACAATTCAGAAAAGAAGTCAGAATTGCAAGAAAAGAAGTCAGAATTGCGAGAAAAAAATTGCAAGTTTATATCTCACAATTCTGACTTTATAGCACGCAATTCTGACTTTATAACTTTATAATCTCAAAAGTCAGAATTGCGAGATGTAAACTCACAGTTGTGAGATTAAAAAGTCGCAATTATCTTTTAAAATGTTTTATTCTATGGCGGAAACAAGCTTCCATAAAATTCATGAAATGTGCAAGTAAAAACCCAAAAACAAATAAATGCTGTTCTTTTAAATTTTCTTTTCATTAAAGAATCCTGGAAAAATATAATTTAAATTAAAGCTGCAAGCAGCGATGAAAGGGCCCTCGCACCCGTGCCACCCCCATCCGGTTGCTTTAGGAAAACAGAGCACGGTGGGCAATATGCATTTAAGTATATAAAAATAGGAGGATTGTCATTTGTATTCGCCACACTTCGTGCTACCAGCTGGTGGCGCTATGACTATAACTAAATTTTGGCATGTAGATGTCTTCAGGCCAGGACACTTATCAAACATGTGAAATTTGAGGCAGATTGGACATTGTATGCTTGAGTTACAACAACTTCCTATTTCATGACGATAATAGCTTGCTTTAACATGTTTTAGAATGTTTCTAGCATGTTTAGTACTTTAGTACATATTTTAGTATGTTGCTAGTAGTGCATCACAGTGTTAAACACCTCACTTCCTGTTGCCAGTGGGTGGTGCTATTACTATAACTGAATATTGTCATGTAGATATCTTCAGGCCAGGACTATTATCAAACGTGAAGTCTGGGGCAGATCGGACATTGTATGCCTGAGTTACAACACCTTCCTGTTTCGTGGCGTTATTCGCATACATTAGCACTTAGCCAAGTGTTGCATGATTTAACGTGTTTCTAGCATGTTTTGTATTTCATGGCATATTTAAATGTGTTTCAGGGAGTGAATCACAGTGTAAAACATGCCATTTCCTGTTACCCGCAGGTGGCGCTATGACTGTAACTGAATATTGGCATGTAGATGTCTTCAGGCCAGGACTCTAATAAAACATGTGAAGTTTGGGGCAGATCAGACATTGTATGCCCTTCAGCGAAAACTCAAGATCTTCACAATTTAACATCGCAAAGGCCTGACCAAATATGATGTTTATCTGATAAAATCTCTAGGAGGAGTTAGTTAAAGTACAACGTCTGGAAATGGCAAAAACTGCAAAAATTTTGCAGAGAAAATTCAAAATATCTCACTTCCTGTTGGGTTTTCAGATTTTGCTGCCAGGGTCTTTTTTGTAGGTATTGGGCTGTTACATGTGTCTGCCGAATTTCATTCTTGTATGTGAAACGTAGCTCGAACGGCGCTTAATTGAAATTTTATAGCTGACGCTATCGAGCCATTTTGCCACGCCTAATTCTGAAACCCATATCAGACGTAAGTTTTCACCACTTCTGACGTGTGTGCAAAGTTTCATGAGTTTGAGCATGTTAAGGCCCTCAAAAATGGGCCTCACACCATCGGTGCTCTGGCCCTAATTAAAGTATAAAAATATTATAGTCTAACTTTTTTCAATTGTGATAATAATAATAATAAGAAATGTTTATTGAGCACCAAATCAGCATATCAGAATGATTTCTGAAGGATCATGTGACACTGAAGACTGGAGTAATGATGCTGAAAATCAGCCTTCACACACAGCTGTTGTATGGCTTCAGACTTCAAATATAGTGCACAATTGAATATTTTTATGGTATTTTAATGGATTTTTCATCCATTTTGCAGCTTGCAGCCCCTGGTCACCATATGTGGAAAAGAGCAGAACATTCATAAGTTCCACAGAAGAAAGAAAGTCATACAGGTTTGGAACAACATGAAGGTGAGTAAATAATGACAGAAGTTTAATTTCTTAAATTAAGAAGTAGTGTATAAAATCAAAGGAAAATGGAAAAATGTCTTTTTCTGGTTTGCTGGATCATTGCCTGTACACAAATATGATGACTCAAAAAGCCTTACAACAGCAAAATTGTGCTACAGCTCAGCTTGTTCTCATCATTCATTCAAAGAACACCCTGCATGTGTTTAACTGATAGGCCAGACAGATATAAATGGACCCCTAACATTAAACACTGAATATCAGTTCCTCTCTCCCAAATGATGTAGGTTATTTAAACAAATGCAGAGAGCAAATCCAACCGAAGCGCTCTTGTGTGAAGAGTCGTTCACACAGGACACGCACTTGGCGAAGGGAGCAATGAAAGACCACATAATTTCCTCATTAGCTTCACCTGGAATGTTACCACGGCAAAGCTAGGCAGTGACAACAGGAATATTATTGCTGTTAATATGATATATACAAATAAATGTACATTTATAATGTTGTTTTTAAAATATGCTTTATGTGTGTGTGTGTGTGTGTTCCCGATCTGCTATAACTTTATCTTAATCATTAAACATAAAGCATAAACACATTTCTTACATATGAAACTTTTTTAAACTAAATATGAAATACATGACGAAATTGTGTCTATATATCACAACAAAACAAAACAACTTGAATTATTATGTTTAGACGTTAAGTCCAACTCTCCCGCCATATCTAAATTTAAAATGAATCGTGAGGATTCGCCACACTGGGTCACATGACCATTAACGATTAAATTACTTCCTTGAAAATGTTTCTTATTTTGTTTAAATATCATTTTTTTCATGTATTACTGCCAGGGTTCGTACAAGGTGCTTAAAGTGCTTGAAGTACTTGAATTTGACTTTTTAAAATTTAAGTCCTGGAAAACCCTTGAAAACAGCCATATTTATGAAAAGGTACTTGAAAAGTGCTTAAATTATTGAAAGACAATATATGTGTTTAATTTTATTGATAAAACAATCTTTTCACGCAAAATTAATGCTACAGCCCATCTGATATAGATATAGAGCCATTTCGCATGACTATGAGTGTGATATTGCTCATATAAATATCCAAGTATGATACAGCTTTCATTCTTCAGGTCAATCATATATTAATTTTAAAAAATCGGTTTGCATAAGGAAAGTGATATCTTTGTCATAGTATATTTCAATGGTTAAAGTTACCACAGTCATTGCATGTGCTGCACTTTATTTGTACCGTTTTGTTTTATTAGTTTATTTTTATTGATCTAATTACCTTTTTTAGCTTTTAAAAGATAATAAAGATATTGTTTGATAAGTGAGATCTCTTGATTGTAGTCCCAAAAAAGTAGTGCTTGAAAAGTCCTTGAAAGTCCTGGAATTTCATTTTACAGTATCTGTACAAACCCTGTACTGCCCTTCGGAAGCAATAGAAAATACTTGTATGTTTCCCGGAAGACAAATTAAGTACAATTTACCTTGATCTTCAAATTCAAAAAGTTTTTAATGCATCATGTTTCCTTCTGGAGCATCAGTGAATGTGTGAACCTTTTTTTTATAGTTGTGTTTGAGTCCCTCAATTGTCCTCAGTGTGAAAAGATGGATCTCAAAATCATACAGTCACTGCTGGAGAGGTTTCAAATATGCAAAAGATGCTGTAAAACGGAAGAATTTGCAGGAGCTGGAGGAGTTTTCTGAAGAACATTGGACAGTTTAACTGCTCAGGATAAACAAGGGACTCTTGTATACTGTAGGTGTGCGTGTGTGTATACTTATTTGACTGCCGGTTGTTTCGTTACATCTTTGCAATGTATTTTCCATGTGACATTTTTCTACTGGATTTACCTAGCCAAAAAAAGCACTATAAAAGAAGTAGTTTTGGTAGATGTGCATTCTGTCCCCTCAGGCTGTCAGCTGGGTCTCTATTTTTAACACAACGCATTTGCAGTTTAGTCGAACAGTGTGCACAAATGTACTCTGTGTTTCTATGGGCTTTGGTCGCGTGGTCCATGACTTAAGGCCTCACATGTGTAGACGAGTGTGTTTTTTCGCTATATTTAAAGAACATGTCCATTAGGACCACTCTTCTATTCTCTGCTGTCCTGACTTTACACAGCAGGAAATCCTGCTGCACTTCATAAATCTTCCAGAAAGAATACAAAGGCATTTAATAATAGCTACACGTTTTTCCTTCCATTTTTCTCTCCTGCTTTTTTTCTCTTGCTAAGTCACTGAAAGGCGAGTTGAGGTGTCTCTCTCCGTCTCGCTTTCACTTTATTTAGCAGCATTAATAACTGCGCGTCCTTGGGAGGTTAATTAGAGGGAACTTCTGCTGGCATCCATATTTCAACAGATGCATGTGTAATTATCTTTTTAATTAGTACCGCATTACAAATCATCAGCCTTCACCTTGTTATTAAAGACTTCTTTGTGGTTAGTATAATGTCTTAATTAAGTGTCACATATAAGAAGTGGATGAGATAAATGTGTTTACTTCATTCTACATTGCATTGTTTAAGATCAACTGTTGTTTTGGTCATATTTTAGGGGGGTTGTTTACATAATTAGGTGGACATAAAGACTATCAATTCATCAACTAAAATTCATGCCAAGTTATGATGCCACAGTGTAAGTAAACCCACCATATAGCATAAGACAGGGCAGGAAAATGTTAAAGAGCCATTTATGCAGCCATTTTTACAGTAAAGGACAGATTGGAGATATTTCTCCAGATGCCCGCAAAGGCCAATAGACTCGAGGGGAAAAGTCTACATTGACAAATGAGATGAAACCCAATAGGGTGACATTGACTAAGAACCAGGAAGTGAGGTTATCAGCTACAGAACAGGAAAGCTATCAGAGGTAATAAAGAAACCAGGCCTCTGGCAGGTGAAATATCACTAAGGGACAAGGATGAAAAACTAGTCTTTCCAGGAGGTTTATGTGTGTGTGCATGTGCGTCTCTGCGAGTATGTGTATAGGTGTTTGAGATCGAGCGTGGGGCTCTGTTCTTTCCTTTACCTGAGGTGCTTGGCCATCCAGGAGAATAGATTGTGTTATGCTTCATTGCTTGGCTCAAACAGACATCCATCATTACTGCCCCGCACAGGCACCCACAGGAGTCCCCTTTAATATAGGTCACACACTGTGGGCTGTGACAATTCAGGCCGTATATTTCCCACATCTGTCATATATGTTCATAAATGATCACCCAGATAACAATAGCCATTGATTCAGCATTGAGTCAATCAATGTCTGGCATTGAAACAACCTTGATCTTTGATTAAATTGAAATGTCAATCTTGAAATGTAACTGAAATAAATTCTTCAGTTAATACTTTTTCTTTTTATGGCCATCACTATTACTAGTACTATTACTCTAAACTAACCCTTAGAATTAAACTTTGGCACAAAAAGTGTGTTATTTGGTACCGTTTGTGCTACAGAACTACTCAAAACAATAATCTGAAAAGTGGCCCTCGTAAGCTTTGCTCATGAATATAAATTGCTAAAAGGCAGGTAAGTGGGCACTAGCCATAGTAGGATAACTGCATGTTTTTTTTTTTGCTAATGCCATCCGTCCGTCCGTCCGTCAGTCAGTCATTTCAAATCTGTATGACTGGAACATAAAAGAAGATATTTTGAAGAATGTTGGTAACCAAACCGTTTTGATGGCTATTGACTTCCATTGTATAAAAACGCTGAGACATTTTTCAAAATATCTTTTATGTTCCTCAGAAGAAAGAAATTCATAACATTTTTGGGTGAACTATCCCTTTAACAGCAAAGATGTCAGATGTAAAGGTTTCAAATGTTAAAACAGATGCACACTGTGACAGTACTCCGTTTCTGGCTTGGTAGCCTGGGATGTGTCATGAAAGGACAATGATTTATTCCCACAAATCTCAGCTCACGTTGCACTGAGTTAACCTCTCTCTCTCTCTCTCTCTCTCTCTCTCTCTCACTCTCTTACTCTCGCTTTCTCTTACTCTTTCTCTCCCTCAGTATGGCGTTATTCTGCATCAGCTGTCAGGAGTGAGAGAGAGAGTGCTCCATCTTGCCTGGCTCAAAAGGAGAAGAAAAGGAAGTGCAGTTTTACCTTCCAGCTCCAGAAAAATAATGTGGGTTTATCAGAATTTCTGCTTCAGCAGCATTTTCAAAACTAGAGAAAAGAGCAGTAGCTTCCCCCAAAGACTGATGTAATTTTAATTATGTAACATGGAATAAATTACTTTTTCACATTACTGCATCCATGTTAAGTAATTATTGCTATAAATAATGGCATTGTGAAATATGGCATATGTGAAATAATATCTTTATTTAGCCTCAAAATTGGGCTTTGCATAGTCTATTTTTGGGTTCACTATTTGTGAGAATGATTTAAAAAGGAGAAGAGAGAGTGAGAGATCTGTGCGTCTCTCTTTTAAAGTTTTGGGGAGAAGTCCCACCTCGTAGGGTCGTTTGACCAATGGGAAAGGTCGAATCTCCAAGTGGGAAGATTCCTCTGTTGGAGACTTTATAGCTCTTTGTTTCAGCTTACTCATTTGCATGTGCGGCCTCTATTGGTGGCCGATGAAGAAACTATTAAAGATTCTTGTAACACTACTATATTGCACAGGTATCGATATACAGTGGGGAGAACAAGTATTTGATACACTGCCGATTTTGCAGGTTTGCCCACTTACAAAGCATGTAGAAGTCTGTAATTTTTATCATAGGTACTCTTCAACTGTAAGTGACGGAATCTAAAAAAAAAAATCCAGAAAATAACATTGTATGATTTTTAATTAATTTGCATTTTATTGCATGACATAAGTATTTGATACATCAGAAAAGCAGAACTTAATATTTGGTACAGAAACCTTTGTTTGCAATTACAGAGATCATACATTTCCTGTAGTTCTTGACCAGGTTTGCACACACTGCAGCAGGGATTTTGGCCCACTCCTCCATACAGACCTTCTCCAGATCCTTCAGGTTTCGGGGCTGTCGCTGGGCAATACGGACTTTCAGCTCCTTCCAAAGATTTTCTATTGGGTTCAGGTCTAGAGACTGGCTAGGCCACTCCAGGACCTTGAGATGCTTCTTACGGAGCCACTCCTTAGTTGCCCTGGCTGTGTGTTTCGGGTCGTTGTCATGCTGGAAGACCCAGCCACGACCCATCTTCAATGCTCTTACTGAGGGAAGGAGGTTGTTGGCCAAGATCTCGCGATACATGGCCCCATCCATCCTCCTCTCAATACGGTGCAGTCATCCTGTCCCCTTTGCAGAAAAGCATCCCCAAAGAATGATGTTTCCACCTCCATGGTTGGGATGGTGTTCTTGGGGTTGTACTCATCCTTCTTCTTCTTCCTCTTCCAAACACGGCGAGTGGAGTTTAGACCAAAAAGCTCTGTTTTTGTCTCATCAGACCACATGACCTTCTCCCATTCCTCCTCTGGATCATCCAGATGGTCTTTGGCAAACTTCAGACGGGCCTGGACATGCGCTGGCTTGAGCAGGGGGACCTTGCGTGCGCTGCAGAATTTTAATCCATGACGGCGTAGTGTGTTACTAATGGTTTATACAATTTTATCCCTGATGTCCTTACACAGCTCTCTGGTCTTGGCCATTGTGGAGAGGTTGGAGTCTGTTTGATTGAGTGTGTGGACAGGTGTCGTTTATACAGGTAACGAGTTCAAACAGGTGCAGTTAATACAGGTAATGAGTGGAGAACAGGAGGGCTTCTTAAAGAAAAACTAACAGGTCTGTGAGAGCCGGAATTCTTACTGGTTGGTAGGTGATCAAATACTTATGTAATGCAATAAAATGCAAATTAATTATTTAAAAATCATACAATGTGATTTTCTGGATTTTTGTTTTAGATTCCGTCTCTCACAGTTGAAGAGTACCTATGATAAAAATTACAGACCTCTACATGCTTTGTAAGTAGGAAAACCTGCAAAATTGTCAGTGTATCAAATACTTGTTCTCCCCACTGTATATACACTCACCTAAAGGATTATTAGGAACACCATACTAATACTGTGTTTGACCCCCTTTCGCCTTCAGAACTGCCTTAATTCTACGTGGCATTGATTCAACAAGGTGCTGAAAGCATTCTTTAGAAATGCTGGCCCATATTGATAGGATAGCATCTTGTCTGCTGGAGATTTGTGGGATGCACATCCAGGGCACGAAGCTCCCGTTCCACCACATCCCAAAGATGCTCTATTGGGTTGAGATCTGGTGACTGTGGGGGCCATTTTAGTACAGTGAACTCATTGTCATGTTCAAGAAACCAATTTGAAATGATTCGAGCTTTGTGACATGGTGCATTATCCTGCTGGAAGTAGCCATCAGAGGATGGGTACATGGTGGTCATAAAGGGATGGACATGGTCAGAAACAATGCTCAGGTAGGCCGTGGCATTTAAATGATGCCCAATTGGCACTAAGGGGCCTAAAGTGTGCCAAGAAAACATCCCCCACACCATTACACCACCACCACCAGCCTGCACAGTGGTAACAAGGCATGATGGATCCATGTTCTCATTCTGTTTACGCCAAATTCTGACTCTACCATCTGAATGTCTCAACAGAAATCGAGACTCATCAGACCAGGCAACATTTTTCCAGTCTTCAACTGTCCAATTTTGGTGAGCTCGTGCAAATTGTAGCCTCTTTTTCCTATTTGTAGTGGAGATGAGTGGTACCCGGTGGGGTCTTCTGCTGTTGTAGCCCATCCGCCTCAAGGTTGTGCGTGTTGTGGCTTCACAAATGCTTTGCTGCATACCTCGGTTGTAACGAGTGGTTATTTCAGTCAAAGTTGCTCTTCTATCAGCTTGAATCAGTCGGCCCATTCTCCTCTGACCTCTAGCATCAACAAGGCATTTTCGCCCACAGGACTGCCGAATACTGGATGTTTTTCCCTTTTCACACCATTCTTTGTAAACTCTAGAAATGGTTGTGCGTGAAAATCCCAGTAACTGAGCAGATTGTGAAATACTCAGACCAGCCCGTCTGGCACCAACAACCATGCCACGCTCAAAATTGCTTAAATCACCTTTCTTTCCCATTCTGACATTCAGTTTGGAGTTCAGGAGATTGTCTTGACCAGGACCACACCCCTAAATGCATTGAAGCAACTGCCATGTGATTGGTTGATTAGATAATTGCATTAATGAGAAATTGAACAGGTGTTCCTAATAATCCTTTAGGTGAGTGTATATATATATATATATACATAGCCTATTTTATCAACTGTTTTCAAACCTTTTGAAGTATGTATCTGCTCACACTGTGTTAGGATCAAAACATATTGTCTTTAGACTCTGACAGTCCCCAGGATGAAAGTTTTCTATCCTTTAACCTCCTCCTGTAAACAGCACCTTGGCTCTGAAACATGTATTTATACATACACTGCTGTCATAGGCCAAGAGCGTGCTGGCATGATGATAAATTGGGCTGACAAGAAGGGCCAGCAGGACCCACGGCGGTCACATGGTGGTGATCATGTGACAGCCTGAGCCAGAGAAGAGTCACTAATGATTACATTTGCCTACACCTTCACACTGACCATCTCCTGCTCAATCCTGGATGTATTTATAATGTTTAGGTACAATGTAACCTTAAGGTAGATTCTGGAAGAATCCCCTGATGATTTCAAATGTGCTTTGAGTGTAGATACTGAGACATAATGGAATATTAATGCAGTGGAAAATGCTGCTTACAACATACTACACAATATAGGGCCTATATATGCTACTGTTTTTTTTAATAAATAAATGTTCTTAAATGTTCTTTGTACTCCAAAAAATGGTACGTTTAACAGTATTTTACTGTAAAATTACATGAAATGTAAGGTTAGATCTATTACAGTTATCTCTGTATATAGTAAGGGAACTTAATGTTAACCAACTAACAGTTTTTATCGTAGCATTTTTACAGTCTTACAGTTAAAATTACAACCATTTGGACTAAACAAATGGACTGAGTCAAGAAAAAGATGGTAGATACTGCTTCTGATATTGTCTACTGCACATTATGCAAATGTATTATGCAATGCTGAATTTTCATACTGTGCTCAGAGTACATACTGCTATCAGTAATAGTAAACGGTTAAAGTACAAACAGCATTTACAGCAACTATGTCATCAGTGGCATGGCTTGATATACAAACCCGATTCCAAAAAAGTTGGGACACTGTACAAATTGGGAATAAAAAAGGAATGCAATAATTTACAAATCTCATAAACTTATATTTTATTCACAATAGAATATAGATAACATATCAAATGTTGAAAGTGAGACATTTTGAAATGTCATGCCAAATATTGGCTCATTTTGGATTTCATGAGAGCTACACATTCCAAAAAAGTTGGGACAGGTAGCAATAAGAGGCCGGAAAAGTTACATGTACATATAAGGAACAGCTGGAGGACCAATTTGCAACTTATTAGGTCAATTGGCAACATGATTGGCCTCTCAGAGTGGCAGTGTCTCTCAGAAGTCAAGATGGGCAGAGGATCACCAATTCCCCCAATGCTGCGGCGAAAAATAGTGGAGCAATATCAGAAAGGAGTTTCTCAGAGAAAAATTGCAAAGAGTTTGAAGTTATCATCATCTACAGTGCATAATATCATCCAAAGATTCAGAGAATCTGGAACAATCTCTGTGCATAAGGGTCAAGGCCGGAAAACCATACTGGATGCCCGTGATCTTTGGGCCCTTAGACGGCACTGCATCACATACAGGAATGCTGCTGTAATGGAAATCACAACATGGGCTCAGGAATACTTCCAGAAAACATTGTCGGTGAACACAATCCACCGTGCCATTCGCCGTTGCCGGCTAAAACTCTATAGGTCAAAAAAGAAGCCATATCGAAACATGATCCAGAAGCGCAGACGTTTTCTCTGGGCCAAGGCTCATTTAAAATGGACTGTGGCAAAGTGGAAAACTGTTCTGTGGTCAGACGAATCAAAATTTGAAGTTCTTTTTGGAAAACTGGGACGCCATGTCATCCGGACTAAAGAGGACAAGGACAACCCAAGTTGTTATCAGCGCTCAGTTCAGAAGCCTGCATCTCTGATGGTATGGGGTTGCATGAGTGCGTGTGGCATGGGCAGCTTACACATCTGGAAAGGCACCATCAATGCTGAAAGGTATATCCAAGTTCTAGAACAACATATGCTCCCATCCAGACGTCGTCTCTTTCAGGGAAGACCTTGCATTTTCCAACATGACAATGCCAGACCACATACTGCATCAATTACAACATCATGGCTGCGTAGAAGAAGGATCCGGGTACTGAAATGGCCAGCCTGCAGTCCAGATCTTTCACCCATAGAAAACATTTGGCGCATCATAAAGAGGAAGATGCAACAAAGAAGACCTAAGACAGTTGAGCAACTAGAAGCCTGTATTAGACAAGAATGGGACAACATTCCTATTCCTAAACTTGAGCAACTTGTCTCCTCAGTCCCCAGACGTTTGCAGACTTATAAAAAGAAGAGGGGATGCCACACAGTGGTAAACATGGCCTTGTCCCAACTTTTTTGAGATGTGTTGATACCATGAAATTTAAAATCAACTTATTTTTCCCTTAAAATTATACATTTTCTCAGTTTAAACATTTGATATGTCATCTATGTTGTATTCTGAATAAAATATTGAAATTTGAAACTTCCACATCATTGCATTCTGTTTTTATTCACAATTTGTACAGTCCCAACTTTTTTGGAATCGGGTTTGTATGTAGAACCTAATGTAGATGATCTTGTGTTAACATACTCAAAACAAGATCATTTGCCTTATCATTTGCCTTATAAAATTTTGTGTGTGTTTAGAATGCAACTCTTTAATTTCAAAAGATCGAGTAAAATGTGATTATCTCTGTAATGGGCTCATTTGTTAACAGTTAATTCACTAAAGTTGGGGACACACTTAACAACTAGCTTTGAAAATATATTGCTCATTGTTAGTTCATGTTGAGCAATATATTTTTACAGCATTTATTAATTTAGGTTAGTTAATAAAAATAAAAAAATGTTTGTTCAGTGCATTAACTAATGTTAACAGATACAACTTTTGATCCTAAAAATATATTAATAAATGTTGAGAATAACATTAAATAAGATTAATAAATACTTTATACAAGTATTATTCATTGTTAGTTCTTGTTAACTAATGTGGTTATGTTAACAAATGAACTTTATTGTAAAGTATTACCATTACAATATGCTCAATGGTGAAAACATTGAGGCTTAAAGGGATAGTTCACCCAAAAATTTAAATTACCCATGATTTACTCACCCTCGAGTCATCCTAGGTGTATATGACATTCTTCTTTCAGACGAATACAATCTGAGTTATATTAAAAAATGTCCTCGGGGGGCTAATAAAGGCCTTCTGAAGCGAAACGATGTGTTTGTGTAAGAGTAAAACTTTGTGTAAAACTTTACAAACTGTAATCTCTAACTTCAGCTAACTGTCGTACGCGTGTTCATGAGAGACTGGCGTTCCAGCGTATGACGTAGGACGCAGGCGTAGCGTAAGTTCCGGTGATGAACGCGGAAGCGCAGAGGATAAGAGCAAAACAGAACTTGGTTCTCACGAGAACTAGCATATTCTCACCGGAGTGTCCTACGTCATACGCTGGAACGCCAGTCTCTCGTGAACGCGCGTACAGCCATTCACTGCCATTATAAAGCTTGAAAGAGCCAGGGCATTTTTTAATATAACTCTGATTGTATTCGTCTGAAAGAAGAATGACATATACACCTAGGATGGCTTGAGGGTGAGTAAATTATGGGCTAATTTTCATTTTTGGGTGAATTATTCCTTTAAAGGGTTAGTTAGTTCACCCAAAAATTCTGTCATTAATTACTCACCCTCATGTCGTTCCAAACCCGTAAGACTTTCGTTCATCTTCGGAACACAAATGAAGATCTTTTTGATGAAATCTGAGAGCTTTCTGTCCCTCCATTGACAGCTACACAACACTTTGACGTTTCAAAATGTTTATAAAGAGATCGAATTTAGGCTTTTATTCACATTCATCAACTCACACATCAGTTGTGGTAAACGGAAGCTCAAGCATGTTCGTTTGACGTGAGAACCAATGGGGTTCATTCTCATGTTACGCAGCACGTTTGAGCTTCCGCAAGAACCAAAGAGGTTTGTTCTCGCGCATCAAGCAGGTTTGGGTGAGCTTCTGTTTATGTTCGCTGATCAATGTTTATATGCAAATAAAAGCCTAAATTCAATCTGTCCATCATATAAAGCGATTGTGTCTCTTCAGAAAATTTGGACTAAACCACTCTATTCATATGGATTAGTTTTACGATCTCTTTGTGAACTTTTTGAAGCATCAAAGTGTCATTTGTGTAGCTGTCAGTGGAGGGATAGAAAGCTCTCAGATTTCATCAGAAAGATCTTCATTTGTGTTCCGAAGATGAACGAAAGTCTTACGGTTAATAAATAGTAATTAATGACAGAATTTTCATTTTTGGGTGAACTATCCCTTTAAAAGGGCCAACAAATCTGCCCGAGTGCAGAACTGTTCACAGTGTGAGGTCACAGCCTCGACTTGCTTCCAATGGAAAGCCACCATCAAACACTTCTGATTCAACCCTTTTCTCCCTTTCTCTCTCACATCTCTCACTTTGATGTGCCTTTCCCTTCCTCTGTAGCCCATTTATCCCTGGAACAAGCCCCTTTGGCTGATGCGCAGCATACACAGTAATAAGGAGCTTCCCTCATTAAAAAGTTTAGCTGGAGGCAGTATGACATTACTGCCCCCCAGACATGCAGATATGCACATACACGCACTAATTCACTGATTCATTTTCTATTATGAGGAAATGTATTTGAAGAGAATATGAGCATCTTCAAATATAGTCTCAGAAATCATTGTAGTAACTGAGACAAATCAGACACAATTATTTGTTATATTTAAACAAACAATCAGTGAAACTCACTCTGGGCCTAGAAACCCATCCCCCAAAAGACCATCTAAAGCCACAAGCGCCTCAGTTACCATGGATACCAACTGATAAGACGGTTTATTGCTCCAAAGAATGTAGCCACGTGGAAAAGGAAAGGGGCCACATTTAAGACACAAAGCCTGTAAAACCACACTCTTTTGACTCAAGTTATAGACAAACTGCTTTATAAATTAACATGCACCCCAATACATTTTGTGTGTGTTTACAACCGTCTTGTGCAGTGTTTGATTTTATGCACATTGTATGACAGAACCAACAGTTAATGTAACCTCACCTATACCGTGTTTGGTGTCTATGAAGTTGTAATTTAAAGATCTGAATGATTGTGTATATGATGCAGTGGGGAGAACAAGTATTTGATACACTGCCGATTTTGCAGGTTTGCCCACTTACAAAGCATGTAGAGGTCTGTAATTTTTATCATAGGTACACTTCAACTGTGAGATATATATATATATATACACACCGATCAGGCATAACATGATTATCATGTTATTTACCTGAATAACACTGATTATCTCTTCATCACGGCACCTGTTAGTGGGTGGGATATATTAGGCAGCAAGTGAACATTGTGTCCTCAAAGTTGATGTGTTAGAAGCAGGAAAAATGGGCAAGCGTAAGGATTTGAGCGAGTTTGACAAGGGCCAAATTGTGATGGCTAGACGACTGGGTCAGAGCATCTCCAAAACTGCAGCTCTTGTGGGGTGTTCCCGGTCTGCAGTGGTCAGTATCTATCAAAAGTGGTCCAAGGAAGGAACAGTGGTGAACCGGCGACAGGGTTATGGGCGGCCAAGGCTCATTGATGCACGTTGGGAGAGGCTGGCCTGTGTGGTCCGATCACTATGGGAAGAAGGCAAGCCAGCGGAGGCAGTGTGATGCTTTGGGCAATGTTCTGCTGGGAAACCTTGGGTCCTGCCATCCATGTGGATGGTACTTTGACACGTACCACCTACCTAAGCATTGTTGCAGACCATGTACACCCTTTCATGGAAACTGTATTCCCTGGTGGCTGTGGCCTCTTTCAGCAGGATAATGCGCCCTGCCACAAAGCAAAATGGTTCAGGAATGGTTTGAGGAGCACAACGAGTTTGAGGTGTTGACTTTGCCTTCAAATTCCCCAGATCTCAATCCAATAGAGCATCTGTGGGATGTGCTGAACAAACAAGTCCAATCCATGGAGGCCCACCTCGCAACTTACAGGACTTAAAGGATCTGCTGCTAACATCTTGGTGCCAGATACCACAGCACACCTTCAGGGGTCTAGTGGAGTCCATGCCTCTACGGGTCAGGGCTGTTTTGGCAGCAAAAGGGGGACCAACACAATATTTGGAAGGTCATAATGTTATGCCTGATATAACTATAAAGACCAGAATATCATAGAGACTTTGGGAAGGCCTCTTTTGGGCCAGTAAGTGATTAAGAAAGATTTGAAAGCTACTGTGGCTGTGAAGATTTTTGATGACTTTTTGTTTAACAAAAAAAATGTCATACAGCTTCTGAAGATCTAGAATACATCACATAAACCATGTAAGACAACTTATGATTCTTTTATTTGTGTTCCACAGAAAAAAAAAAGAGATTCATATGGGTTTAGAACAACATGAGGGTGAGTAAATTATGAAAGAATATTCATTTTGGGGAACTAACCTTTAACTAGTCACTTAGTATCTCTCAGTCACCAGCCCTAATCTTTAACTGCTATTAAAGATGAAAGGATTGCATCAGATGATTGCTACAGATTGCCTATAGATGAAAGGACAATACATAATACATAATAATACATTACATAGATAATACATTTTTTATATTTGAGTGATCTTGCCACAAAAACTCAGCATGAGTTCGTCGCTTTATTTATTATTCAAGACATGTTGGTCATTGTGAATAATTTCGGATACCAATTGAATTTTTGGTTGCTCTTTAAATTCAACGAGGCTCTGATTTGCAGATTGCATTGCAATTGGTTTTTGGGGACAGATGCTTCAGTGCAATCAAGGTCTTTCTGTTTAAACTGATGGATTCCTGACCTTGTGGGGGTGTTGAAGACATTAGCATCGTATTGACTGTCTTGCGCAGCAAAAGGATAAACGTGAAATATCTCAAGGGCGAATAGTTTTTTCTGTTCGAGAGACTTGCATGTTTGTTTAAAGACTTTTTCAGTTTTGAAAGGCTGCCACAAACCAGCTTGAGATTATTTTAACTAGGATAGTGCATATTGCGTCACGTTCATAATCACGTTCTTATAACATCAAGAGCAGCACATTTGACCTCCAGAGCACATCTCAATCTTTTTATTTAGACTTTAGAGTAAAATACAGAGCATAAATTATGCATTCTAATTATTAAGATATAGATCTAAATCAAGGATTTTGTCGAAGTGCACTTGACTAACTTCACCTTCTCATTTTCATCTTTTGACAGTGATTAATGATCATCGCCTGTTTCAGTACAAGATGAAAGTGTGGCATTAGAGATTGGGTGCATGGCGTACCTTACTGTCCACTAAAAATCTGATGTTGCAGCTGTTTTGGAGACCTTCGTGATGCACATATTGTTCCTCTGTTATGGCAGTGGGAGCCAAGGCTGTCAAAATCTCAGCCAGGAGTACATGAGCTGCTACCATTGTAGAACTAAAAATTATTTCCATGGTAGGCCCTTCATATTTGTAGTCTGTTCAGGACCATGGCATGTGCTTCAAAGCAAGTTATAGCCTAAATCGCATCATTTCCCAACCTGAAAATATTTGTTTATTATCAGTCTCATAAAAGACATATAACATACAACCAAAACAAAATCATATGTTGGTAATATATAGGAGGTAAATTAAATTACATTGAAATATCCACTCTGGAATGCACGGTATCATAAATGCATACAAAAAGATTATTATGCGCCATCATTAAGTAATGAGATGCTAATTTTTCCCATACCTCCCCATTGGGTCTTCTTCAACCCTTCTTTTATTTTCTTTCTCTTTAGAACAAAACTTGCTGACATTGTTGCCCAACTTACACAAAAGAGTTTGTTGAAATATACTTTACTAGAAACTTTTCAAGGTTTAAGGATGAGATAGAAGGTTCCTCTTTCTTTTAACAGAAGTGTAGCTCTAAAAAGGCGTGGACGGTTATTTTTGCGGCTGACCTGTAGGAGTTTCTCTTTCAGACGCAAAATTTATGGGAGGAGAGTACTTAAATGAATCATGTAAGGTGATATACTAAGGTTTGCGCTAGTCAATTTACTTGTATTTGTGGCATTATTTACCGCCCAAAAAAAGCTTAAACCAGACACTAATTCGCGGTGCTCTTGGTAGATTGTGTTGGTCATTATGGAAATGATCCAGCTGTGTCGGTGTTCTTAGATGTGTTAGTAGGTCACGCACAGAACTTTCCACTCCCATCTGAGCTTTTTTGGAATTGTGCTCTGCCGCTAATTTGCCCTGTTTAGTAAATGGCTCTAAAAGAGTTGTTGGAAGCTTAGTGATGATGACTCATGAAGTCATGTGACCATGGTGTAGTTAGTTTATAGCCTATGTTTTAGCTTTTGACGTATGCCGATTGTATCAACACTTCAAAATTCATAAAAGTTGTGTGCATAATTACAATAAACAAAACGTGTAAGAAGCATAAGCTTTTGGTTGTACCAGATCGTTTTCGATATTTAACCATGGGAGATTTATGTATCCAGTGGTAGATGTAAATTAGCTGTTGAGAAACAAAGTAAAGGTAGAAGTTGGGTGCTCCAAATCCTCCAAACTTCTTTGGCCTTTGAAGAGTGGATAGTTTTATGCAAGCTTTTTTCTTTTTCCAATAAAACTTGGATATTGTACTATTTAAAGAGGAGAACCAGCTTGGGGGTGGCGTGACCGGGATCATGGAGAAAAGATAATTAATTTTTGGAAGTATATTCATTTTTACAGATTATATACGGCCGATTAGAGATATGGGCAAATTGTTCCATCTTTCCAAGATACTTTGTATATTTTGTAGTAAGGGGACATGGTTGAGCTTAAACAGATCTTTGAAATTAGGTGAAATATGAATTCCAAGGTATTTGATTGTTTTGGCTATATGTTTGAAAGGGTAAGTCTCTAGCTCAGGATCCCAATTAGATTTAGTAATAGGCAGAATCTCAGATTTTGAGCGGTTAATAGCATATCCTGATACTTTGCTAAAATCACTTATCAGATTATGGGCTGACAGAAGTGAAGAAGATGGATTTGTGATATATAAAAGTATGTCGTCTGCATATAAACTTATTTTATGATGTTGAAGTTTTGATTGGATTCCAGATATGTTGTGTGATTGTCGTATTGCAGCTACTAGGGTTCAATGAAGAGTGCAAAAAGTTGCGGTGAGAGTGGGCAGCCTTGACGGGTACCTCTTTTTAAATGAAATTGATTTGATATAATACCATTAGTTATGACAGATGCTGTTGGTGTATTATAGAGTGTTTTAATTCAGCTGATGATATATGATTTAAAACCAAAGTGACTGAGTGCAGTGAAGAGAAAGGACCATTCTACCCTATCAAAGGCCTTTTCTAGCGATACAATTATAAATGGTGGTTTGTGTGTGTTGGATGAATTGTTATAGAAATCAACTATATTTATTAACCTAACTACACTCACCTAAAGGATTATTAGGAACACCTGTTCAATTTCTCATTAATGCAATTATCTAATCAACCAATCACATGGCAGTTGCTTCAATGCATTTAGGGGTGTGGTCCTGGTCAAGACAATCTCCTGAACTCCAAACTGAATGTCAGAATGGGAAAGAAAGGTGATTTAAGCAATTTTGAGCGTGGCATGGTTGTTGGTGCCAGACGGGCCGGTCTGAGTATTTCACAATCTGCTCAGTTACTGGGATTTTCACGCACAACATTTCTAGAGTTTACAAAGAATGGTGTGAAAAGGGAAAAACATCCAGTATGCGGCAGTCCTGTGGGCGAAAATGCCTTGTTGATGCTAGAGGTCAGAGGAGAATGGGCCGACTGATTCAAGCTGATAGAAGAGCAACTTTGACTGAAATAACCACTCGTTACAACCGAGGTATGCAGCAAAGCATTTGTGAAGCCACAACACGCACAACCTTGAGGCGGATGGGCTACAACAGCAGAAGACCCCACCGGGTACCACTCATCTCCACTACAAATAGGAAAAAGAGGCTACAATTTGCACGAGCTCACCAAAATTGGACAGTTGAAGACTGGAAAAATGTTGCCTGGTCTGATGAGTCTCGATTTCTGTTGAGACATTCAGATGGTAGAGTCAGAATTTGGCGTAAACAGAATGAGAACATGGATCCATCATGCCTTGTTACCACTGTGCAGGCTGGTGGTGGTGGTGTAATGGTGTGGGGGATGTTTTCTTGGCACACTTTAGGCCCCTTAGTGCCAATTGGGCATCGTTTAAATGCCACGGCCTACCTGAGCATTGTTTCTGACCATGTCCATCCTTTTATGACCACCATGTACCCATCCTCTGATGGCTACTTCCAGCAGGATAATGCACCATGTCACAAAGCTCGAATCATTTCAAATTGGTTTCTTGAACATGACAATGAGTTCACTGTACTAAAATGGCCCCCACAGTCACCAGATCTCAACCCAATAGAGCATCTTTGGGATGTGGTGGAACGGGAGCTTCGTGCCCTGGATGTGCATCCCACAAATCTCCATCAACTGCAAGATGCTATCCTATCAATATGGGCCAACATTTCTAAAGAATGCTTTCAGCACCTTGTTGAATCAATGCCACGTAGAATTAAGGCAGTTCTGAAGGCGAAAGGGGGTCAAACACAGTATTAGTATGGTGTTCCTAATAATCCTTTAGGTGAGTGTATAAGTTTATTAATACACATTCGAGTGATTCTGAGAACGTAAAGTTGAGTTACTGAGTTCAAATGGGGAAAAAAGTAAAATTCTGAATATCTATTTACAAAATACATACACATTTTATCCATATACATTTTAAAAGGACAAATATTTAATCTAGACCCTAAATTAATGGTTGATTGTGCACTGAAATGGTATATTTGACCTGGTTGCAAATTATTAAAGGGATAGTTCACCCTAAAATGAAAATTAAGTCATAAATTACTCACCCTGGTGTTGTTCTAATGCCCTATGCCCTTCTTTCTTTTATTTTCAAAAATGTCCCACTGCTCTCGTCCATATAATGGTAGTGAGCAGCAAGTTTTTTAATAAAGACGCAAAAGCATCACAGAATGATCCCATGCGTCACATGTCGTATATTCCAATTGTTCTGGGGGCATACGATACGATATACATGCTATTCACTGCTCTTATATGGACGAGAGGAAACGGGACATTTTTTAAAAATCCTCCTTTTGTGGTCCATAAAAGAAAAAAAGGGCATACGGCATTAGAACAACACCAGGGTGAGTAATTTATGACTTAATTTTCATTTTAGGGTAAACTACCCCTTTAAATGAAAACAACAAAATGAAATGCCTGCAATATAATCACAAAAACTAGATAAATAATAATTCGTTTGTGCGTGAATCAAATATCCATAGCATGTTACAATGATTTTAATCAGAGCAATACTAATTGCACTAATGTCTTCTGCCAAAGCACAGTCCCAGTCCCACAGCTGTGGCAAAACCCAGTTCATTGGTTATGGCCTGATTGAACCTTCAGCCCAAATTAATCAAGTAGATTGAAGTTGCAGTCCAAACAAAGCGAAAACAATCAATGACACTCTGAAATAAATGGGCGATGAAACATTCTAAAATGAGCAGAGTCTCAGAGGCAAGCTAAAATTTAATTAAAGTCAAACATTCATTTAGGTTATTGGAACTTTAACTGAATTACAAGAGAAGTAAATTACTGAACCTCAGAACCATTTTTAGAACGAAGAAATTGCAGAAAATATGATGCCGTGATCCAAACGTAGAACTTGAGACAGGGAGAAATAATTAGACTACGTTGCCAAGGAGCCGGAGAGCATGTGCTATTTGAAAGAAGCTGAAGATGTAATACTTTTTTTTGGCTAATGCCCTAAATACCATTCAGTTCAGAGTTTGAGCATTTCAGCCATGAACTTGTTTGCATACACTCTACACACCACCAACACTTTAAAAATCCATCAACACTTGTGCAAAATGTGTAAGCTTGCATGTTCAGAAATGTTTTATTTTTTCTTATTGTCAAAAAAATAAAAGAGGGTGAATAGGGTAAACTCTGCATTTTTAATTAAATTGTGCTCTGGAGAGAAAACTAATAATTCTATTTCAGAATGTCTGCTATTTAGTTTTTCCCCCCAGCAGAGTGTTCACGTTTTCATCACTAGTATTTGTAATATTCATTTGAATATTCATTTTCTGCATCTGGTGGCTAAGCTTGCTATGCCTATTGGTTATGCCGCTGGCACAGCTTACCCCCATGCATTTGACACACTTTACCCCAAAGCTACCATTTTGGGTAAAATGCTTTATTCAATAATTCATAGCTAAATGTAGGCCAAATCATTTACATAGTTTTATACATTCACAATTCACCAACATAATTTATGTTTTAAACCTGAATTAATTTGCTTTTAACATAACATTCAGTTTACCTGCCATGTAAAAAGTTTAGTTTGACATGCAAAGCATAAAAAAATTTGTTCTAAAAAAAATAGTTACAAGGACATGATAGGGCAAAGTCTGCCATACACATTTAAACACTTAAGGAGTGGGTGGAATAATTGGTATTGGATGTAAACACATGCCTGCTGGTCTTCATTGTATCAGACTTTTCTGTATTCATGAGGTTTCACATGCAATGGGGCACTCAGCGATCCGTTATGACACCAAAAGACACTTCTACACTTTCTCTGCATTATCCTAACTGCCAAACACCCACACAAAACCATCCTGATACCACAGGGAACACAGCAAGAAATAATTGATATGCTCTGTGTGCATGTTTTTTTCACCCTCAGTTTGACACCTACAGAGGGTACCAGTGCCAGAACGTGATGGCACTATATCCAGCTGCTTTCAGACAAAGATGTTTCCTTCACAGAACATGAGGTAGTAAAGGTTACTTATTTCACTAGAAATTTCCATTTTAGTTTAGAAAAAATAAGTAATACTAAATCTGTGTTCTTTGTCAGTCTGTGTTTTTGAATTACAGTAAGTCAACTGAATATATTAAGTGAGGAAACTGAAAAACTAAAATATATACAAGTCTAAATGGACAGTGAAATGTTTATTCTTAATGTCAATATCTAGCTTATTGTAGCTCTGTTTCAATACCTAGTGTGTTTGTCTTACAGTCTACTGCGTTCTAAGCCTTCTAAATCTTACTAATATGGCCCACTGAAGTGCCTTAAAACATGCAACGTTATTCAGTGTGTTGACGTAATTTCCTCTGAAACAGGAAGCCAGACTTCATTTGCCCCAATGGAAAGCATACACCGATCAGGAATAACATTATGACCACTGACAGGTGAAGTGAATAACACTGATTATCTCTTCATCACGGCACCTGTTAGTGGGTGGGATATATTAGGCAGCAAGTGAACATTTTGTCCTCAAAAGTTGATGTGTTAGAAGCAGGAAAAATGGACAAGCGTAAGGATTTGAGCGAGTTTGACAAGGGCCAAATTGTGACTAGACGACTAGGTCAGAGCATCTCCAAAACTGCAGCTCTTGTGGGGTGTTCCTGGTCTGTAGTGGTCAGTATCTATCAAAAGTGGTCCAAGGAAGAAACAGTGGTGAACCGGCAACAGGATCATGGGCGGCCAAGGCTCAGTGATGCACGTGGGGAGCGAAGGCTTGCCAATGTGGTCCGATCAAACAGACGAGCTACTGTAGCTCAGATTGCTCAAGAAGTTAATGCTGGTTTTGATAGAAAGGTGTCAGAATACACAGTGCCTTGCAGTTTCTTGCGTATGGGGCTGCATAGCCGCAGACCAGTCAGGGTTCCCACCCATGCTGACCCCTGTCCACCACTGAAAGCGCCAACAGTGGGCACGTGAGCATCTGGACCACGGAACAATGGAAGAAGGTGGTCTGGTCTGATGAATCACGTTTTCTTTTACATCACGTGGATGGCCGGGTGCGTGTGCGTCGCTTACCTGGGGAACACATGGCACCAGGATGCACTATGGGAAGAAGGCAAGCCGGCGGAGGCAGTGTGATGCTTTGGGCAATGTTCTGCTGGGAAACCTTGGGTCCTGCCATCCATGTGGATGTTACTTCGACACGTACCACCTACCTAAGCATTGTTGCAGACCTTTCATGAAAACGGTATTCCCTAGTGGCTGTGGCCTCTTTCAGCAGGATAATGCGCCCTGCCACAAAGCAAAAATGGTTCAAGAATGGTTTGAGGAGCACAACAACGAGTTTGAGGTGTTGACTTGGCCTCCAAATCCCCCAGATCTCAATCCAATCGAGCATCTGTGGGATGTGCTGAACAAACAAGTCCGATCCATGGAGGCCCCACCTCGCATCTTACAGGACTTAAAGAATCTGCTGCTAACATCTTGGTGCCAGATACCACAGCACACCTTCAGGGGTCTAGTGGAGTCCATGCCTCGACGGGTCAGGGCTGTTTTGACAGCAAAAGGGGGACCAAGACAATATTAGGAAGGTGATGATAATGTTATGCCTGATCGGTGTATTTACACTATCTGAATGATTCCCTATATAGTACACTATGTGCCATTCACCATGTAGAAAATAGTAATTGTGAACAAGTGACCGATTTCAGCCGCAGCTTCAGCATCTATTTATTATGTAGGTGGCAGGATGCTTTAGATTCTAGAGAGCATTTGATTGGACAAGAAATCTGAGAGAAGCTGAAGTGCAGAGTGATGTCATCAAAATCATTGATCCATATTGGTAGAAGTGAGAGACAGTAAGTTTTGAATGTTTTAAATGTGAATGTTGTCATTGTTTTGGAGCACAATAGCTTATAGATAACAGTAAGTCTAACATATTCATACTAAAAGCCAAAAAACTTCCATTTTGGGGACTTGTGGTGACTAATTTGAAACAATCTGATATATGACACACTAATCACACTCATTTTTGATGCAATTTGAAAATGTTTGATGCAATACTAAGAGCTAATGATGCAATACTCTCATAAACATGAGAAAAAATGCATTGAACACACAAATATTACACAATGTGTGTTTTTATTAGTTATCCATAATAGTTTTTATTAGTTTTATAAATTGTTGAATTAATTAGTTGTATTTTTTGTGCATTTTCTCTTAATATTATTTCTGTTCCTGTTCTGTGAATATGTTTATATATGGGCTTGTAATTAGGGTTGCAATGGAGCTGAAAACTTCAGGTAAATTTCCAGAAACTTTCCAAAAATTTCCAAAAAATCCTGGAAAGTTAAAAAAAATCCTAATAAGTTTCCAAAAATTCTGGAAAGTTTCTGGAAACTTTGCAACCATACTTACAATGCATTCTGGGATTGCAGTGCTGTTAGAATTTGGCCAAGGTGTCTATAGCTATGTTTCCATCCACCTATTCATGATTTTTTGGGGTTAAAGATGTGCATAAATTCTAAAAATGTGCATAAAAAAACGTATGTGCTCAATTGAGGTGCATTTTTTATTTTTATTTTTTTTTTAACAAGAATACATGCGCATAAACGATGGAAACACATTTACTGAATAAATCCCTTGATACGCAACAAAAAACGTTGCCTTAACAGAGGATGTGATTAGATAACTGGACTAACCAGTGGACCAATTTCGTTGCCTAGCATCTCAAATGTTGGTTTGATCATGCTGAAATGTCTGAGTCAGAGTCTATCATCAAAATGTTTGGGTATAATTACCTCTCAGAACTGTCTCAAATGATTGCCTTCCCAAACAGCAGATCAGTCTGAAATCTAGAGCATGAGTCAAATGAACATGTTCTTTATTTCTCGTTAGGAACCTTGGCGAATCTGTTCTAGGTTACGTTCTGTTCAGCATTAAACATTTATGCTCCCCACTAATTCTTTGTAAGTCCTTCATAGGCTACAAAAGAACTGCTATGTAATCATCTCTACTGCAGTTTGCTTAAATCCCGTCTCTAAACCATCTGCTCCGTTTACTCAAGCATAATAAAGGATTATGGCACTGGATTATGGGGGTCTTTTTAACAAACCATGATGCTACAGAGAAGGCTTAGATAAACACATATCGCTGAATTTTACAATACAAGACTGCAGTTTTACTGGATCTCTGCTCATATGGTCCTCTTTAACCATTCACATCACTCTTGGTCTGAAGTCAAAAAACGTCAGCGCTAATAATTCAGAGATGATACTGGAGAGAAGCAGTGTGGGGGAAGAAGGCCAAACACCTGGCACACAGAAAGAAATAGTAAGAGAGAGAGGCACTAATGGGATATTAATAAGTCCTTTATGAGTCTGAAACTACATTACTGCGCTGGCAACAATGTCCACTATTACGAAAGTACAATGCTTGAACTGAAGTGTTTAAATTGACTTTTGTTTGTAAATGCTTATAAAAATTCTCTTTAAAATTTACAAACCACCAGGAGACAGAAAGATGTGCTTATGGTGCATTCAAGTCATGCTGGAAAGATCGAACGCACATGAACGCCACCACAAAGTCATAAATACGAGTGGGAAGCTCTGGATTTTCTTTAAGCCCAGAGTTTATGAGTTGGGGGCGTGTCAGTGAGACACGTGGCGGAATACCACATAGGACTACTTATAGGTACCAGTGACCTTGTCAGGTTTTTTTATATACAACAAAATAAGCGAATTGCCTCAGGATATAATAGCATTGTAATATAACAATATAATATGTAACTGTAAAATTAACAGTGGCTTCATAAATTAATTCAATTCAGTTCAATTCACATTTATTTGTATAGCGCTTTTCACAATACATATCGTTTCAAAGCAGCTTCACAGAAAATGCATGCGTCTACATTACAGTTTAAAGTGATTTGTTATCAGAGGAGACTGTGACCAAGTTATATATTTCAGAAATGTACATGTACAAAGCACACAGTTAGCTAACAATGTATTATTAAGCAATGTAATAATTTAAGGCACAAACAATGGGATAGTTCACCCAAAATAGTAATTCTGTCACCCTCATGTCGTTCCAAACCCGCAAGACTTTCGTTCATCTTCGGAAGATCTTTTTGATGAAATCTGAGAGCTTTCTGTCCCTCCATTGACAGTCTACGCAACTACCACTTTGATGCTTCAAAAAGTTTATAAAGAGATCGTAAAACTAATCTATATGAATTGAGCGGTTTAGTCCAAATTTTCTGAAGAGACTCGATTGCTTTATATGATGAACAGATTGAATTTAGGCTTTTATTCACATATAAACATTGATCAGCGAACATAAACAGAAGCTCAACCAAACCTGCTTGACGCGCGAGAACAAACTTGAGTTCTTGCTGAAGCTCAAACGTGCTGTGTAACACAAGAATGAACCTCATTGGTTCTTGAGAAAGCTCAAACGTGCTGCGTAACCCGAGAATGAACCTCATTGGTTCTTGCAGAAGCTCAAACGTGCTGTGTAACACAAGAATGAACCTCATTGGTTCTTGCTGAAGCTCAAACGTGCTGTGTAACACAAGAATGAACCTCATTGGTTCTTGCAGAACCTCAAACGTGCTGTGTAACACAAGAATGAACCTCATTGGTTCTTGCTGAAGCTCAAACGTGCTGTGTAACACAAGAATGAACCTCATTGGTTCTTGCAGAAGCTCAAACGTGCTGTGTAACACGAGAATGAACCTCATTGGTTCTTGCTGAAGCTCAAACATGCTGTGTAACACAAGAATGAACCTCATTGGTTCTTGCTGAAGCTCAAACGTGCTGTGTAACACGAGAATGAACCTCATTGGTTCTTGCAGAAGCTCAAACGTGCTGTGTAACACAAGAATGAACCTCATTGGTTCTTGCAGAAGCTCAAACGTGCTGTGTAACACGAGAATGAACCCCACTGGTTCTCGCACGTTCTCAAGCGAACATGCTTGAGCTTCCGTTTACCACAACTGAACAATGTTTATATGTGAATAAAAGCCTAAATTCAATCTGTTCATCATATAAAGCGATTGTGTCTCTTCAGAAAATTTGGACTAAACCGCTCAATTCATATGGATTAGTTTTACGATCTCTTTGTGAACTTTTTGAAGCATCAAAGTGGTAGTTGCGTAGCTGTCAGTGGAGGGACAGAAAGGTCTCAGATTTCATCAAAAAGATCTTCATTTGTGTTCCGAAGATGAACGAAAGTCTTACGGGTTTGGAACGACATGAGGGTGTCAATGATGACAGAATTTTCATTTTTGGGTGAACTATCCTTTTAAAAACATAAAAAAGCAAAACACACCTAATGTCCTTTTTTGTTCTTCATTTTCTAGTAGTAGAGTTTAAAAACCTTGCTGTATTTTTGTGTAGTTAATTAAGAGAAGGCATGCTGCCATCTGGCTCCAACGTAACTGACATAAACGCAGCTCACGTCATAAATACAACTTCCCAACTCGTAAATTGGAACTTTCCAGGAGGACTTGAACGCACCATTATACAATTATGAATGGCCACTGTGCTGTAGTTGTTCGGTTGTTTAGAGCTGCTGTCATTACATGCCAGTTCAAAATGTAATGTAAATGTACAAACAAATGGATGGACATTTAATTGGCAAAACTCCATACTGAAATGAAGGGTCTAGTAATACAGTCCACATACCCAAAGAGTATTTGGAAACTTGCTTTGCATTAGATAACACAATATCGAAACTAATGGAATTTAAAGTCGCAATGTAATGGAAATAAGGATCAAGTTACTGATAATTCAAGTGTGCAAACAAGTGAAATAATATACCATATAGTATTTTAAAAATGGGGAAAAACAATATTTGTGTAAATGTGTGGCGAGAAATCATAGCTATAAAAATACACGGTCACATGGGGCAAATTGTATTAACACATGTTAGCAGGGAAGATGCATGGGCATTAATTTGCATTAAACACACAAATGCAGACATGTCTACATTTAAGTATTTCTGTGGGCTTAAAAAGCTTGCCCTGTTACAGCAGATTTAGTTCACAAATAACTGACAGTCATGAACTAAATATGATTTCATTGATAATAATCACCATCAGTTGCAAGCATATTCAAGCTCCGACCCAACAATATCCCTGTTCTTGACTCATTTTGACCGGATCATTGAACCAGTGAGTTGCAATTGGAATTGGAATTGCAATTGGATCAGTCCAATTTGCAAATTAATATCAGGGTTATTTGTGAACCAATTCAGCAGGTTCAGAGTAAAGAAGCAACTTGTTCACGAATCGGACATCGCTCTTGTATGGGATCAATATCCCATACTCTTGCGTCTTAGAGGGGGTGGCGATTTCTTCAGCTCGAAATAACAAGGAACGATATGTTTTTATGGAATGTAGTGGTGTTAAAAGTATGATATTATGCTTTGGAATGTAGTGAAGTAAAAGTAAAAGTTTCCCAAAATAAAAACTCAGATACTCTGATAAAGTACAGATACTTGAAAAATGTACTTAAGTAGAGTAACAAAGTCGAAACACTTTGTTACTGTCGACCACTGGGTATTGGGAAACTTTCTGGTTGTCTAATGTCAGTAGAATATATTCATAGTAAACGTGATGAACTACACCTGTGATTACTCTGACAAGACACCTGTGTGAACTTGAGGGGAAATGACTTCATATCCATGACATAAAACTCACCTTGACACCAGTTGGTTACAATTTATAGAAATAATGCAACTTGGTTTGATATTTTGTGTTCTGATACAGTGACATTCATACATTTTCAAGCGTGTCTGAACCCAGACAGCAACATAGTGTCGGCCCAGATCCGGCCCACATCTGGTACGCATTGAATCCACATGTACCAGATGTGGCCTGGATCTGGGCCAACACTATGTTGCTGTTTGGGAAGTTTCCAAATATTTTTTTTTATCACTTGAATACCTAAAAACAAAGCAAGGTGGGAAATTCTTACAGTAAAGTGAAAGAATTCTGTATTTTTATCTGTCAGTAACAGCACCCTTTCATTTTCATATCCAAATTCTGAGATTGAAAAGCTATTGATTATCTTTTTGGGTGCTTCCTAAATTCTTGTGATAACAGTTTTGACAGGTAGCTCTTTCACATTCCTTGCAGTGTGCAAATACGTTTTCAACCTATTCTCCACCTTGAACCACTGTTCTTAATGCTCAAGGACGCTTGCAGATGACGTTGACATCCCTGGCCTGGTGAACCAACACTATTCATAGCTTCCCTTTGTAATTTTTTTCATTGCCATTTCAGGCACTCATTAAAGAAAATATTGAAGAAAAAAAAAACTTAAAAAGGCCGCTGGAGTGGGGAGAAAATAAACACCTTTTGTGTGGCCAATGTCAGATTCGTGAAATTAAATTTGGGTCTAAACAGGTTTAGTAGCCTTGGGAAATATTGTAGGTTTTGCAGGTCAAATTATTATTATTTTTATAACATATTCCGAAATGCACTGAAATCATGTGCACAAGGGCTATTAATTCAGACTTTTAATCATGTTGGGTTTTTTTTTGCAATTATATGCATATGCATTTAAATGCAACAGACCAGGTCGGGACAGTGGAAAAGATGTCTATCAGATTTAAGGGAATGTTATAATTGGGATGTGAGGGGTGTACTGTGTGTCAGGCACGTGGGTGGTGGGGGTTCGACTGTATTACCTTGGTTTTTCTTTGTTCCTCTCTTTCGTACTCCATCTCTTTCGCATATGAAGACGTGACTCACTGATAACTCTGAATGAAGGACAGTGCTTATAAATCATCCGTCCCTCATCAGAACAACTGAGAAGCTGCCTCTCTTCACGTTTTGGAGTATACATACATACAAATTACCTGACAACCCTTTGTATCTGTTGGACATTAGCACTTGAAGAAAAACAAAACTTTAAAGTCTTTTTTGTGTGTGTGTGTGTGTGTGTTTGTAGTGCTTGGATCCCCCTCCCCAGGGGAGAGAAACCTGTGACACCAGCATTTGAACACCATGACATCCAACATTTCTTTCTTTCTCTGCCTGTTGCTGGTGTCTCGGGGTTCGACTGCAGTCATCACCGGGGTGAGTGACCCTTTCAACTTGCAGGGCAGTCTGGTCAAGTGGATTGAACACTGTAGAACACTATAGAACTAACACTAAATTATTTCTTTTGTTAATTCAATCCTAAGAGTAACATTGTTTGGAAATCACTGATCTGTTTGAGTGTCAAATTTGATTGAATGATTGAATTATGCATTTCATTTGAGTTATTTCTTTTCGATTATTTACTGCATCTATACATTTTGAGTGCCATTTATGTGTACATTTTGACCTTTTTTCATTCCATTATGTAGAACAAATTACAGTATATTTAATATCTGCAGTGTAGAACTATCATTGGAGTGAAACTGAGGGGAGATTTATGTTTATTATTCATGTATATGTGCGTCTAGATAGATAGATAGATAGATTTCACATAGCAGTTTCACATAACAGTAAACATCTAAATGTATATATTATGTATATTTTATATGATTTATTTATTTATTTGTTTGCTTTTGATTTGTATCTGGTTCAGGGACAATACAGACTGAGGATGCGTTGAAAAATTAAAAAATAAAAAAAAGCTCTTTATTTTTGTTATGTTAACTTATGAAAAGTAGACAAGTCATTCATTGCCATCAAGCCTCAATCTTACAAAGGTTTTACAAAGTTAATTGTAAAAAGAGGACTTGCTGGTCATAATGTATTAATAGAAAAGCAAAAAAATGCATGATTTCATAAAAGGTACAAAACAATTTTTGTTAATATCTTGACTTCCTAGATAACCTTTGTTTGCTAAAGGCCATTAACTCATAGATTGCCATTATGGTTATAGCTGATGTTAGACTGTCATTTAGAAGTATTCAACAAATCAAAGCTGTGCATTTCACTTTTAACACGTCATGTTTCCAGATTTTAGTGCTCACACAATAAAATAATGTGATGTAATAAAACAATGCATTTAATACTACAATGCACATATTCGATCGTTCCTTACCACTGCAAAGTTTAAAACTCACAGGGCATTTCTAGGGTCAGCAGAGATGCCGTGTTCTTTGACATGAATGTGTTGGAATGCTCAAGTGCATTTCCTCCACACCTGTCAGGACAGTTAAGCCTACAGCGCTCCCAAAATATGCGAGAGTGCTGTCTGTCAGAACACCCCAGGCCTAATGGAGATGGAGGCATGGCATTTTCGAACACACTGAGACCATCATCCTACAAGACCTGTCAGGGCAAATCAGTAGCCTGGATCCACGGGAGAAAATCCTATGCTACCTTTGGGCTTATGCTCACTATACATAGCTTTAAAAATACATTGTATGGTGGATGAGGTGGACACACTGAACATTTCATTTTTGTGTGTGTGTGTGTGTGTGTGTGTGTGTGTGTGTGTGTGTGCGCAGGCATGTGAGAAGGACTCTCAGTGTGGAGGTGGCATGTGTTGTGCAGTCAGCCTGTGGATCCGGAGCCTGCGAATGTGCATCCCAATGGGTCAGAAGGGAGAAGACTGTCATCCAATGAGCCACAAGGTTCATTTCCTCACTTTCCTCCTCACATTCGTTATGATTTTTTTTTGTGTTCCTGTTTTTTAATCTTTCATTTCTACTTAGGTGCCATTTTTTGGGAAGAGACTCCATCATACATGCCCATGTCTGCCCAACCTAGCCTGCATCACCACAGCTGATGGCAAGTCCAAATGTCTCCCGCCATTTCCTTTCCAGGATCAATACCTGTGATGAAGATGCTTGCCTGTATAGCATGCTAATGTTTGTATAAAGTGTATAGCTGTAAAAGTGTTTTAGATCTATTTATTTTATTGAACTATTTAATCTTCATGGAAAATTAATAAAAATTTAATTGTAGAAAATAAAGTAGCAAATGGGGTCATAAAATGCAAATTATGTCAAAATGTGACCTAAATAAATAAATACAAATATATAAATTCTTCTCATGCTTAAAGGGGTCATGAACTTCATTGTTTTATTGTTTTATAATGTTTCCTGTGGTGCACCTATAATGTTAGCATAATTTTTACATGTCATAATTTAGAAATAAAAGTAATTTTTCCTACCATGATCTTAGCCCTCTGGTTTGAACGCTCTGTTTTAAGGGGCGTGTCTGCTGTGAGACTTCAGTGTAAACGCCCACTGCTGTGATTGGCTAACATCTTTGCATATGAAATAGGTAAGTATTACATGTGTAACTCTCTCGAAAACTTTTTTACTATTAGCACGTCTTTACTATTGCAGCTCTCAAGATTAACTGATCTTGAAAAGTGTTGATTATAGCATTATATTTAGATCTATGGCATTATATTTAGATCGTGGCATGAAAGGTTGCAGTGATGAGCATTGTAGCCGATGACAGACATGTTGAGTGCATGAATGAAGTGATCTCGTCATTGCAACTTGATTTTTGCACACTAATGAAATGCTTTCATCATAATTCACAGTGCAAACACAATGTAAATAAGAGATTTGTTGATTATTATGGGAGTTTTGGCGAGTCCAGAACTCAGTCACTGATAAACTCGCGCTGTTTGATTGACAGCTCCAGTGATTGTAAAGGGAGCGTTCTTTGATCTTTTTCTATATATAATTTAATCACAGTTTAAATAACAGATTATTTTCATCCTACTATGAGAAACATTGTGAAGTTGACCGTTTAGTCACTGGTTTGATTTACTGAGTATAGACAAAGAACATCTGACTGTACATGAATATCAGAAATCACTGGTCACAGATCAGGCATTAGAATTAACACGGTTACTTACATGTTGTCGCATTACTGTGCGCCAAAATTGTGACTGATTTACCAAAGAATCCACAGTGAAATGTACAGAATACAAAGAAATAATGCTCAACTGAGACATTCACATTGTTAAAAATAAATAACCACATTCCTAGCATTAGGATCCTTTGGAAGGTAATGGTATTTGTAGTCCATCCTGTATCGCTCTTCTCTCCTCGTCATCTCACTAACACACCAGTGGGTGGGGCCAACATTGCAATGACGAAGTAGGTGTTGATTTTCATCTGCAGAGGCGGTCTTTCACCTGTCATAGATAGGCACATTCCACAATGAGTCATTATCTGGGGTTGATTACAATAAAAGCTGTTTTTGGACTAACAAGGAAGTTTTCAGTTCTGAAACGTGCAGGATATTTTTATAGTATGATGACCTCTTATGTAAAATGCTCAAGGAAAATTTGATTTTTCAGTTCATGACCCCTTTAAAACATTATACACTAAGGTAGTATAAAACTAAATTCTTCTATTAATTTTTCTGTTACCTTTGGTTCTTACAGAAAGCAGTGTGCCGTAATCAGCTTATTTCTTTATTAGTGCTTTCATTTGTTCTGTTCTCAGCTATAATATAATGCCTAGATGTCTCAAATTCTGCTTCTTTGCTACATCTTCAAAGGAAAAAATTGGGCCACTGAAGCCTTGATTTAGAGATTGTGATACCTATTTCAACTTGACACCAAGATAAATGCTACTTCAAGTGCAGCATACAGGCAGGCATGGCAAACGTGTTTCTGGTTGTTATCAGAGCGGTATGCATCAAATCTTTGACAGTTCTTTAGTCAAGGACTAAAGCACAATCATTCAATTTCTTACTTAATCATAGTTTTATATTTGTGATAATGTAATGTCATAGACATTTAACGGTTCCAATGTGTTGAGTCAGGTCTGTTACCTTTTCATCAAGACTATTATATTTGAATACACGTCATGCGCACTGTAATTCTATTTAACTTTTTAAGAGTTCTGATTACATGACAAGACATGAAATTTAATTTTGCTCAATCATATTCTTTCAAGGTACACTCTTTAATGGCATTGATGGTTCCACGAATGACCTTTAACATCCATTAACCTTTCCATTGCACAAAAGGTTCTTTATAGTGGAAAAAGGTTCTTTAGATTACCAAAATGTTCTTCACAATAAGAAAATAAAATGGTTCTTTTAAGAACTGTTCGCTGAAAGGTTCTTTGGGGAACCAAAAATGGTTCTTCTATGTCATCGCTGTGAAAATCCCCTTTTGGAAGCTTTCATTTTAAAGTGCCCCTATTATGCTTTTTCGAATATCACCTTTCATGCAGTGTGTAATATCGCTGTTTGTGAAGGTAAAAGGTCTACAAAGTTTTAAAGATCAAAGTGCACAACAAATAAAGTTAATGTCGCCTAAAAGAAAGAATCGATTCTGAATTGCCGAAACGAGCTGTCATCAATTCCAGTCTCACTTCCTGTTATATACCTATGTAACAATGCCAGCCTATGGTCTTCATTGGCTGCCCCCAAACAGCGTCTACTTTGACCTGCCCTCAAACACTGTAGTTGTAGCTGAGGCCTGGAAGAGTTTGGTTCATGTTCTCAACATGTCGAGAAGACGCTGTTTTCAGCACTGCGAATCCACTTATTTTAGAGCACCTCATGCAATTCTCACGCTGGAATTGATACGGAAAAAAAACGACACCATCATTCTTGTTCATATCACTGTGTATAAAGCGCTGAGGAAGCACCCGGAGATGAAATTCAGTTATGGTAATAGGCTTTTTGTTTCCAACACATGCTGTAAGTAGTAGACCAATCACATCAGACACCATTGTACCAATCAGAGCAGATTAAGCTTGCGGAAAGGAGGGGTTTAGAGAGACTGAATTTTCGATCGAACCGTTTTTAGACTCTTTGAGAAATTAAGCGATGTCCAGTCTATATTATAAAAAATTAAAGTGTTTTTTGACCTTGGATTTATGTAAACCTATAGGAGACCTCCAAAACAAAATTAGGAACCTGTAAAATAGCATAATAGGGGCAATTTAAGAGTGTAGTATCAGATCATAATTGTACTTTCATAAATACCATGGTACTAAATGATTACCATATTTATGTGCCATAGTATTTACATGATACTCCAAGGTACTTCAAATAATAGCATGCTATTAGTATGGAACATATGCAAAATATTCATGTTCAAAAGAAAATGTGCTACTACCATGGTAATGTTTTGTAATTTTTTGTTGGTGAATTTAACTTGCCATTTCATAGTGAATATAATACAAATCAATGAACAATGAATATCTATGATTTAATTCCTGCTATCACAAATAACTCTGTTTAAAATAACTCTATTCAACTGGTCTATTATCCAAATACTCATGTTGTGTAGATAACTGTTTGTGCCTACTCTAAAAAAAAATTTGAATATTGAAATATCCTTTATTATTAAATTATCAATTAAAATATGTAAGGATTATTCAATTTAATTTGATGGAATTTTACTAGTAATTGAAATGCGTAAATCTTAAAAAAAGGCTTTTCTTTCTTTTTTTGAGTGTATAAAGGATGTCAAAGCACTCTGACAGTACAATTCTTAAAACGCTTACTCTAGTATTCCTCCCTTCAGTGTGTCATTGTGAAGAAACTGTCTTTGGAATGGGGCTGTCACCTTATTTACTCTCCATTGCAGCACTGAAAAACACTGAGACACAAAGCTATTGTGTCATTGTTAAATAACAGACGCACAAATATACAAACTCTTCTGTAAGTTTTAATAGGCTTTCCCTATTGAAGAACCATTTAAGTCCATGAAGGGCCAATTACTTGAACAAAACAAACTGTACATCGCATCCATAAGTTGGAGAGAAGTTTACACTGCGCTGTTGCATGTATAAAATATTCATGGCCTGCTTTTCAAGTATGTCTTTCCATCAGACTATAACTGCTGGTTTAATGCACTAGATGGAAGGAGGCCAAAAAGAAGGCAATATGTGTGTTGCATCTTTACACAAGACGGGAATGCAGAGCCAATAGAAATGCTTTAATAAAGCAAGTGCCTTGGTCTATATGTTTTCCCTTGGGCGCTGTAGCCACCATTCTGATCAGTATGGCAGCATGAAAGTCTTAGAAGCAAGACCTAAACTGCTCTAAAAACAGTTTGTTCATATATAATATGGTTGTGTTAACAGCTCAGCAGATTGTGGCCTATTTCTATCTCTCCTCTGGGCCTTCCATGGATGGCAAAGGCCGTTTAACTAAAACACTCCAATTAGCTGATGGAGCTTTTCATTATATTGCTATGTAGAATGCTCACAACATGAGTCAATAATGCGGTTTCTCTTCGTGAAATGAGCGGTTTGTGTTTCTCAATGACATTTTCATGTAAGGATGACCAGAATGGATATAAAAGGGAAAATTTAAAGGGATGGTGCACCAAAAAAATTACTCACCCTCATGTCATTCCAAACCTGTATGACTGTTATCCTTCTGTGGAACACAAAAGAAGATATTTTTAAAGTCAGTTGGGTCCAAAACATTGTTAAAATAATATAAATAATAAAAATCTGTGAGATATTTATCAGAGGAAAGAGTTATACAGGTTTGGAACTTTTTTTTTTTGGTGCACCATCCCTTTAAATTATCCTGTTAAATTGTTGTTTTTCCCTCTTGGAATATCTTTATAGGCAAGTAACCACATACTCAGGATTTGGGGGATGTAATGTAACAATTTAAGAATAAGCCATAGAAAAAAAAATTTTGGTTGACTGCTAACCTAAAAAAGTTTTTATTACTCATTTACTACTCACCCTCATGTCGTTCCAAACCCGTAAGACTTTCGTTCATCTTCGGAACACAAATAAAGATCTTTTTGATGAAATCTGAGAGCTTTCTGTCCCTCCATTGACAGTCTACGCAACTGACACTTTGACGCTTCAAAAAGTTCATAAAGAGATCATAAAACTAATCCATATGAATAGAGTGGTTTAGTCCAAAAAAGTGAGACACGATCACTTTATATGATGAACAGATTGAATTTAGGCTTTTATTCACATATAAACATTGATCAGCGAACATAAACAGAAGCTCAACCGAACCTGCTTGACACGTGAGAACAAACCTCTTTGGTTCTTGAGAAAGCTCAAACGTGCTGCGTAACACGAGAATGAACCTCATTGGTTCTTGCAGAAGCTCAAATGTGCTGTGTAACACAAGAATGAACCTCGTTGGTTCTTGCAGAAGCTCAAACGTGCTGTGTAACACAAGAATGAGCCTCATTGGTTCTTGCAGAAGCTCAAACGTGCTGCGTAACATGAGAATGAACCTCATTGGTTCTTGCGGAACCAGATTCTCGTGTGTTACACAGCACGTTTGATCTTCTGCAAGAACCAATGAGGTTCATTCTTGTGTTACGCAGCACGTTTGAGCTTCCGCAAGAACCAATGAAGTTCATTCTCGTGTTACGCAGCACGTTTGAGCTTCAGCAAGAACCAATGAGGTTCATTCTCGTGTTACACAGCACGTTTGAGCTTCAGCAAGAACCAATGAGGTTCATTCTCGTGTTACACAGCACATTTGAGCTTCTGCAAGAACCAATGAGGTTCATTCTCGTGTTACACAGCACATTTGAGCTTCTGCAAGAACCAATGAGGTTCATTCTCGTGTTACACAGCACGTTTGAGCTTCAGCAAGAACCAATGAGGTTCATTCTCGTGTTACACAGCACGTTTGAGCTTCAGCAAGAACCAATGAGGTTCATTCTCGTGTTACACAGCACATTTGAGCTTCTGCAAGAACCAATGAGGTTCATTCTCGTGTTACGCAGCACGTTTGAGCTTCAGCAAGAACCAATGAGGTTCATTCTCGTGTTACACAGCACGTTTGAGCTTCAGCAAGAACCAATGAGGTTCATTCTCGTGTTACACAGCACATTTGAGCTTCTGCAAGAACCAATGAGGTTCATTCTCGTGTTACACAGCACATTTGAGCTTCTGCAAGAACCAATGAGGTTCATTCTTGTGTTACGCAGCACGTTTGAGCTTCTGCAAGAACCAATGAGGTTCATTCTTGTGTTCCGCAGCACTTTGAGCTTCAGCAAGAACCAATGAGGTTCATTCTTGTGTTACGCAGCACGTTTGAGCTTCAGCAAGAACCAATGAGGTTCATTCTCGTGTTACGCAGCACGTTTGAGCTTCTGCAAGAACCAATGAGGTTCATTCTTGTGTTACGCAGCACGTTTGAGCTTCAGCAAGAACCAATGAGGTTCATTCTCGTGTTACACAGCACGTTTGAGCTTCTGCAAGAACCAATGAGGTTAATTCTTGTGTTACGCAGCACGTTTGAGCTTCAGCAAGAACCAATGAGGTTCATTCTCATGTTACGCAGCACGTTTGAGCTTCAGCAAGAACCAATGAGGTTCATTCTCGTGTTACGCAGCATGTTTGAGCTTCCGCGAGAACCAATGAGGTTCATTCTCGTGTTAAGCAGGTTTGGTTGAGCTTCTGTTTATGTCCGTTGATCAATAAAATGTGAATAAAAGCCTAAAGTCAATCTGTTCATCATATAAACCAATCGAGTCTCTTCAGAAAATTTGGACTAAACCGCTCAATTCATATGGATTAGTTTTACGATCTCTTTATGAACTTTTTGAAGCGGTAGTTGCATAGACTGTCAATGGAGGGACAGAAATCTCTCAGATTTCATCAAAATATCTTAATTTGTGTTCCAAAGGTGAAAGAAAGTCTTATGGGTTTGGAACAACATGAGGGTGAGTAGTTACTGACAGAATTTTCATTTTTGGGTGAACTATCCCTTTAAGGGCAACACGTTACCTTCATTATCTGTGCTGTTTATGGCCTTGTCTCTTTCTGATCTCTTTTTTAAACAGAAATATTTCCCCTCTTCCGGTATTTCCTGCTTTCATGTATAAAGCAGCTATCCAGGATGCACTGTTTACATTTATTGAAGACAAATCATCTTATTTCACATCTCCAGTGGCCTGCATTCATTCTGTCAGTGCGACGCAGCAGTGTAGCGCTGAAGTTGTGCTGAGGGGAGGTTCAGGGAAAAAGGGCTCTGTATTATATAACTGTCTGTAGGAAGGGTGGGGGTATGGAAACGCAGCCAAAAATTTCTCCCTGGATGAGTTTCTGAAACATCACATTATGGCTTGGGGTTTTTCCTCACAACATCTAATGAGATGGAGGCTTAGCACAGTATGTACAAAAACCACATGTTTTACAGTACATCAGTTTAGTCTGACATGGCAACAAAATCCCTTTCTTTTAATGCCTTGTTGGCCTCGCATTTGTCCTCACATTTGAATCACGTATTGCTTTAGCACACCAGCACAGTACATTTATATATTTTATATCATTTATATCATTTATTTTAATTAAAATACAAATCATGGTCTCCTCAACACTGATCCATCAGCCAAATTTGCTTGTGTCCACTGAAAACAAGTTTCTGCTATTTAAAGGGGCTGTGAGAGGGACTTGGTTTATTCACATTTAGTCCATGTGATTGTAAAAAGCCACTGGCCATTTTGTTCACACAAAAAGTCATAGCAAATATATTACATATCAGATATAAAGAGTTCCAGAATATAAATAAATCATCTTTTTACATCATTTACATCGATATGTGGATTGCATAAATGTGGATCTTCTGATATGCAATGTTGGAACAGGTCTTTTTCACCTCTTACTGAAAGAAAAGATCACATGCTACAGTGGCCCAAAAAAAGTACCAGGACATGTATGAATGCCATTGCATTAGATAACAAAATATCAAGTGGCATTCGTTTAAAAAAAAGAAAGCACAATAATGCAATGAAATTCATACGCTTCAACTGGGTTCAAATAGAAGAGATTGGGGAGTGTTTTAACACCGAGCGAGTTTAACCAATCAGAAATGAGCTAGAGGGTGAAATCACCATCATACCTGATGATTCTGGAAGCTGTAAGACTTTGTGTTAAAATACAAAAGATTTATGAGGCAAAACAATTTTAATGTGAGAAAAAAGTCATGTCTGCATTGCAATTTGCTCATATTTTTGGATGTTAAATGACAGAAGAGTAATTTATGCTTTCAGAGATGTCTATATTTTATGTATTTGTATATATTAATAGGCCTATTTTATATTTAATTATGTGAAAAATTCAATTTCATTATGTTTTGATGTTTGGATTTGGCAGTTATTGATGGAGATGATTTTAAACAAATATCTCTGATTACCACAAGAAATGACTGAACAAAAGTTAAAACATACATTATTTCTATTAATGGTACACCCATTAGAAAGGTGTTTTTTTTTTTTAAAGCAGCACTCTTTGTAAGCTACTTGGCATGAATTTATACTGTTTAAGGAGAAATATTAGAAGTATAAACTGTTTTAATTTGAAGAAGACAAATATGGGAATATTATAACCAAAATATAGAGACGTTAAAACACTCCCCGTCTCTTCTACTTTTTGGGGCCACTGTATGTTGACAAGCAGGCAGAGCCAGTGAAAACAAGTGAGAAGAACACTTCAAATCACACAGTAGGGCTCCATGGGTGTTTGTGTAGTCAGGCAACACGGCAAACAAGCTCTGAATCTCATTCTCAACTCCTTATTGAATATGAAACATATGATGGGATTCGCCCCCGCTTGGGCGAACGTCAACCACACGGCCGCGGTCAGGTACACCTGAGGAAGCGCGTTTCCCTTCACAAACACCCGGATGTAGCACGAGACAATGTAGGGCGCCCAGAACAGCAGAAACGCCAGCGTTATCATGTAATACATCTTTCCTATCCGTTTCTCCATCTTGAACTCGTCCAGCACGAGCAGCCTCCGGTTGGCGTTGTGTGACGCTTGTCTGATGCCCACTAACGTCGGCGGCGTCGGACCGCGTCCAAACCCCGCGATCCAGTTGGCAGCGGCCTGGCCCGTCGCGCCAGGTCCGTGAAAGGTCCAGTTTTGGCTGATCGCCGGAACCAGCTGCGCGGGTTTCATTTTACGGTGGTCGTAAACAAAACACAGCATTTTGACGTACACGACGTGCGTCGTGGCCACAATCACAGCCAGCATGAGCATGAAGCCCAGCGTGTCGTTGGCTTTAACGTATCTGTGCTCGAATATGCACTGCTCTTCCTCGCGAATAAATTTGTAGGTCCCTACGTCGAAGACCGGTGGAAATGCCATGGCGACTGAAAGCGTCCACACCATACATATCACCGCGACGCAAGTCCATAGCGTCATGCGTTTGGAGTAGAACCGGTGGTGCGCGATGGCCATGTAGCGCGTTACGCTGACGCAGAACAGGAGAAACGCGATGTGGAAGCAGAACAACACGGCCATGAACGCAATGATCTTGCAGCTGATGATGCTGTAGCTCCATACGGAGCCGCTATTGATGGAGATCATCACGAACGGGAAGCACACGGCCGAGCGGATGATGTCTGCCGCGCACAGGTCGAGGAGGAAGTAATATGGAGCCTTGTGGAGCGAGCTGTCTTTCAGCACCAGCGCGGAGAGCACAGTGTTCCCGAGCAGGCTGATGCAGGTGATGAGCCCCAAAGACGCCAGTTTGACCGCAGACGCAGTGATGGCATAATTCTGGAGCGAGGGGTTGCTTCCCCCTGGATCACTTGTGTTCGCCATCTGTGCAAGCACAACCCAGCCTGGGCTTTGTAATCCGACATTAAGCAGTCCTGGTCCACCAGTTTGATATACAAAATATCAGCAGTTAACAATCAGTTGTGTCTTTTATATGACCATACCTAGCCGTTTGGAGATCCAAGACATCGTTTTGTTCACGTCAGCGTCGTACGATTCTTCATTCTTCAAAACAGATGCTGTGTAATCCATTATTTGTCGAAGACAAGACACCCTAATAAACACGGATCCGTCTCCATTGATCCAACGATCTGAAAATCGCGTTCGCGTAGGCCGAAAACAACCCAAGACGCTTCATCGAAACATTATTTTTGAATAAATAACAGCCTTACGTACGCATCCAGTCTATTGTGGAGATCGCGGTCGAGCACGTAGTCGTCTTGTCTAGTGCGTTCTTGTTTTGGGACGAGGTGAAGGGGTGGGGCGGGGGGGTATAATGGGAACCTCCGGTGACAGCATCGGGTGTCCGTCTGGAGAGCGGTGAGATCCTGACACCGAGTCTGCACTGGAAGCGGCCGATGACGCCTCGCGACGCGTCGCGCCGCAACGGCTTGAGGCTGTCTACAATGAAGCTGCACGTCATCTTGGAACGTTCGCTAACGCGGGCCAATCAGCTGTTAGCTCGGTGACTTCTGCAACGGTTAAATAGACACAACGACTTTATGTAGGCTATCCTTTCTATATAACATAAAATTCTTTGTTTTATGCATATCTGTAGCAATACTAAAAAAAAATAAAATTAAAAAAAATAAAATTAAAAAAGAATCTGTTTGCTACAGATTCATATGATTAAAAAAGTTAGGAAATAGCTTACACCAGAGACCACATCACCAGCTGGATCTCATAAAACAGTCAGCTCTTTAAATATATAGCTATTAAAATTAATCGCCATATGAGAAGGGCTGTGGTTTTAATTTTATGAATTCAACATTTATCAATTAACAATTAATTCATATTTCATATTTGTTAAAGGTGTTACCAAATAGGGAAAAAATCGTTTAGATGTTAAATAAAAGAGTTGGTGATGTTAGTGGCACATTAAATGAAATGAAATATGTTCGGACACTTAAAGGGATAGTTCACACGAAAATGAAAATTACCCCATGAATTAGGCTACTCAACCTCAAGCCATCCTAGATGTATATGACATTCTTCTGCAGGCGAATACAATCGGAGTTATATTAAAAATGTCCTGTCTAATCCAAGCATTATAATGGCAGTGAATGGCAGCCCAAAATTTGAAGCCCAAAAAAGTGCATCCATCCATTATAAAAGTGCTCCACATGGAAGGCGGTCTGGCGGCAGCTAGATATTTTACTTTATAAAGTTTTAAATATGGATATTTTTCTTACACAAACCCATCGATTGACTTCAGAAGGGCTTTATTAACCCCCTGGAGTCGTATGGTTTACTTTTATAATGGATGGATGCACTTTTTTGGGCTTTCATTCACTGCCATTATAATGCTTGGAAGAGCCAGGACATTTTTTAATATAACTCTGATTGTATTCGTCTGAAAGAAGAATGTCATATACACCTAGGATGGCTTGAGGGTGAGTAAATCATGGGCTAATTTTCATTTTTGGGTGAACTATCCCTTTAAGCCACACTTTAAATGTCTGTCTTTAAATGAATGTTACTGCCTTATAGCCTATACAAAATCTCAAACCAAGTGGTTCTGCAAACAAACTAGAACTTTTCTTAGAACTAGCTTATTTTTACTTAAACCATTTTTGCAATTACTTTCAACAAACGGGTCCCAATGTCAAACACATAGTCCGTGGTGGCCGTTCATGCGGTTTCGCTCTGTGGTGTCGTTTAAGGCGGGCGGAGCGCTGTCCGTGGTGCTGACGTGCTATCATGACTGATACCTGTCAATCAGCGCCCTGTTGACTTGATTAAGTCACTAAACCTGAGAACAGTGATAGAAAAAAACCCTGTGAAGTCACACGGTGATATAAAAGAGAATATATAGGTACGTGTGCCTGAATCGATGGTACTTTCATTTCCAAGAAAGAAGCGGATCAGTCAGTCAGTTTTGTGATGAATAGCTCCATCTAGTGTTTAGATATTGTGATGCAATTAAGCGCACTTAAAACGATTTCGGTATTTGCTGAATGTCTACACACAGTGTAGTAGTGGCATAAAGATACATTGCATAAAATATATCTAATGTATAGCAGTCCTGTTAAATCAAACCATTAATCCAAGTGACATTCATCGTAAAGAAAGACAACATAAGCACTCCTTGAGCAAAACATTTCACCAAAACACATTTGTTCAGTTTAAATAAAACAATATACATATTGTTCAAAATGATATGGAAAATGTAATTTATGTATATTAAACATGCAATGAACTACACCTGGGTTTAATCCAATATTAATTTAAATATATCTAATGCATGACAATCCTGTTAATATACAGTGACCCATAAAAAAAGCATTTGGACACTTAAACCACACTTAAAATGTCATTGCATTAGATAAAAAATATTAAACCATAAAGCAAGACAGCACAAGCACACATTTAAAGCAAAACATTTCCCAAAAAAATACAAATATAAAACTATATTCATATTGTTCAAAATGAAAACATGTTACATGTTGTCAAACATGTAAAATGTCCAGTTCATGCATTGAACTACACCTGGGTTAACCTAGTTTAGAGGCTAAATGACTTCATACTCTAATGAATTTAACACAAAAAAAATTCAATGAAAGGAACAAGAATCCTGGCAATCAGCAATTTATGAAGAAAGGGGGAAAATAATCTTTGCTTCTAAACAAAACATTAATCCTGGCCTTGAAGTGAAAAAGCAAAACAAACCCATAGACAAAAGAACAAACAGCCAACAAAAGACAAATGCATACACAAATAAATAACATCATAACTATTGTAAATATGTGTGAAAAAATGACTGTAAATCAAATGTACTAAACATTTTTATTTTATATAAAATATATATTTTACAAAATATTTTTTACTCTACAATTACTATAAAATCAAAGCCATATATTTAACCAAGTTGTGTTCCAAATTTGAAGTTGATATCACAAAAATTGAAGTTCCTATGACATTTTTTTAGGCGCTGTACCAAATATAGCCACTGGGTGTCACCCACATTCCATTGATATTTTTATGCATTCTCCTGTAATGTATATCCAAATTTCACTTCTATCACAAAAATATGAACCTGAGACTCAGACCTTTCCGATGATATGTGTTTTGTCAAGATTAGAAAAGGTTTTGATTATAAAGTAGTTAAAATAAATTTTGTAATATGAAACCTGACACTGCCCACTAGAGGAGGAGCCTGCTAAAAGAATTAAAAATGCCATTTCCATGGAAACGGTTTTCACAGAATGAGTTCATAAGCTTTCGAAGGCAACAATAAAAAGAGTGCCAAGCGTCAGGACGGTGACAGTTAAGGGGTTAAAGCTGTTTTGTTCTGTGTGCTTGTTTAAAACGAATACAAAAGTTAAAGGAAATCCCGCACACTATCGATACTTGCAAAAGATATCAAAACTTGTTTATTAGCAACATTTCGGTCTCATGACCTTCATCAGGCATATAAGTTGGCTTGAGAGAGCCATCTTACTGAAATCCTAATAAACTTAATATTATTAAGTTGGCTTGAGAGAGCCAACTTACTGAAATCCTAATAAACTTAATATTATTAAGTTGGCTTGAGAGAGCCAACTTACTGAAATCCTAATAAACTTAATATTATTAAGTTGGCTTGAGAGAGCCAACTTATATGCCTGATGAAGGTCATGAGACCGAAACGTTGCTAATAAACAAGTTTTGATATCTTTCGCAAGTATCAATAGTGTGCGGGATTTCCTTTAACTTTTGAGATTTGGGGATTTTTTCATCCTCTTTCCTACGCACCTATCTATTACCAACAGGTGTGCTATGGTAATTGTCAATTAAAATGAATACATAAATTATATAAATTATGTAGCACTACAATTAACAGAACAAATCAAACAAACGATTAGTAGGAACAGTCATTAAATAGTTGATTATGACTGAAATATGCAGTGCATTACTAACCTGTCATGCATTCACTAAAAAATTTTTTTTCTTTTTTAAAGCAAATGCAAAAGGACTCCAAAAAGGGAAGTCAGTTCTGAGAAATACTTGTGCAATATGCTTGCAGATGCATATGAAATCATGTCATCTAATGAAATTAAATTCATACATTAATTGTGGCTGAAGTGTGCTTTTTGGGGCACTGTAAAAGCATAAAGTGCCTTCTTTGGATGCAGCTATTAAATACAAATGTTGAATTCATTTATAAAGATAACCTAATAACCTGTTTTCTGGTTTACAGGAAGCATGTATGGAAGCTTGTTTCCGCCACTGAATTAAAAGAAAAAAAGGTAATTGTGATTTTTATCTCACAATTCTGACTTTATAACCTGCATAACCTGCGATGTAAAGATGTAAATTCGCAGTTGTGAGAAAAAAAAGTCAGAATTGTGAGAGATTTTTTCATTCCGTGGCAGAAACAAGCTTCCATAATAATGACATGCATCAGGAATTAACTTTTTTTGCCTTGAAATGATCATATGTACCAACTTTGTGATTTTGTTTCTTAAGTTTGATATTAAGTTAGGTCAAATTAGCTCACAGTACAGTTAATAGGATCTTTGTATTAACACTTATGTTCTCTCCATTTTAATAGGTCAAAAACAAGTTCATTTCTAGTCTAATATAGGCAGATATCTGTTGTATCTAAAAACAGACAACCTTTCAGTCAGTGTTAACCAGTACAGAAACTGTTTGGGGTCAGTTTAAACTAAGGAAATGCACAATGCAGAAAAGTACAATGAAACAAATCCAATAATTGAGAGGACTGTTAAAATGTTGCATTTATTCATGTTTTTATAGGCCTACCTGCAGTCTATGAGACTCTGATTGTAGGCAATGCACCTTTTACAGTATTATAGAGGACACTTTAATCATTCCATAAAGTTAAAGCTTTTTAATAATAGTGTTACAGATCCAATTGGTCTAGGGGAGGATCGTAACAGAAATAGATGGTTGGTGGTAAATGAATGTGCAACAGCAGAGGAAACTGTCTCCAGGCCCAGAATGACTACAATAACCAACAACCAGTCAATTGCAGCAAAAGAGAGTAGTTTTTATCAACATAATTCAACAAAAGAAAATAATAAAAAGGGTATCAGCTTCAGAAGGGGGCAAGGCCAAAATAACAAACACAACAAAGCTAACTCCTATAAGCAATCAACTAACTATGTTACAAAAGAAAGAAAACAAAATACAACAGGCTAAGCTAACTCTCTATCTAACATAACCAGGAGAAAAGAGGTAATGCAAAACAAAATGGCACCCACCTTCCTACTACCCCAACAAAGAAAAATAAAGACATTAAATAATAAAGCTTAAACAGTATTTAAGCTGAGACAACTCAAGTTAACATTGACTACTTTCTTTGAAGTCTCAATCATAGATGTAAACAATGAGACAGAGGACAGAGGTTCTACTTCAATAATCTCAACACAATTGAGATAAAGATACACCAACTACTCAAACTAAAAGCTTGACAACAACCACCAGTCTGGGGATGAAGATGAGACCTCAGCCATTGCACACCATCAAGCCACCACCAACACTGCTCTGTAGGTAGCTGCAGTTTAAATTCGCTCTCTTCTCTCCCATCATCCAATCACAGAAAAGCTCTAATTAGTGACATCAGGTGGTGATACTGGTTCTGCGGGGAGAAAGAGACAGGGAGAAAAACAAACAAAGCATAGCTTGGCCCAACAACAGAACCTTACGGCTCTGGACGTAACACCCCCACCACCAAAGATTATAATCACCCACTGGTTATAAACTAAAGTACAAAATCTTAAAATCACAGGAATGAACTCTAGACAGGGCATCAGCAATTATGTTGTCGGTTCCTTTCTTGTGACGGATGTCAAGATGGTATTCCTGTACAATTAAAGACGCATTAAACGTTGATTAGTGTTAGACATGCGATTTAAGAACACTAATGGATTGTGATCTGTATATAGCAGGATTGGGCTATCACTTCCACCTAGATAAACTTCAAAATGCTGAAGGGCTAATAACAGAGCTAGAGCCTCTTTTTCAAATCACACTATAATTTCGCTGACACTTGTTGAATTTCTTTGAGAAAAAAGATACAGGGTGGTCAATCCCAACTTCATCCTCTTGGATCAGGACTGCCCCAGCTCCAACAGCACTGGCATCGACCTGCAGTTTAAATGGCTGAGAGAAATTTGGAGCAGAAAGGACAGGTGCTGTACAGAGAAGATCTTTTGCAGCATTAAATGCATCCATGCACTCAGGAGTACACACAAACTTCCTGGATGTATTCAAAAGATAAGTGAGAGGAGAAACAATAGCAGCGAAATTCTTGCAAAAACTTCTGTAGTAGCCAATCATTCCTAAGAAGCGGCGCAACTCACGTTTGTTACTGGGCATACGAAAATCAACAATGGCAACTATCTTGGCTTCAACAGGCTTCACTTGCCCTTAACACATTTACCAAGATAGATATTGTTGCATTGGCAAATTCACACTTTAAATTAAGAGTTAAAGAAGCCTTGTTTAACCGATCAAAAACCACATTCAACTGGTCAAGATGTTCTTCCCAAGTATAAGAATAGACTACAACATCATCCAAATATACCTCAGCATTGGTCACTCCCATAATACTCGATTCATGAGGCGTTGGAAGGTAGCGGGTGCATTTCGCATGCCAAAAGCCATAACAGAGTACTGTAGAAAAGCATCTGGAGTGACAAAGGCAGAGATTTCAGAGGCATGAGAAGTTAATGGTATCTGCCAGTAACCTTTAAGAAGATCTAGCTTGGTAACATACTTAGCAACACCCACTTTATCCACACAATCTTCCATTCTTGGAAGTGGAAAAGAGTCTGGTTTGGTCACAGAATTGACTCTACAATAGTCAGTACAAAATCTGAGTGTAGAGTCAGACTTGGGCACTAAAATACAGGGTGAGCTCCATGGACTTTGACTAGGAACTGCTAAGCCATGCTCCAATAAATATGTTACCTCAGTTCTTCTCGTTTCTTTGGGTTTACTCTGTATGGATGCTGTTTAATTGGCTTGCTATCTCCAACATCAATATCATCACTCAGCAGTGTTGTCTGGGAAGGAACATCAGAGAACAGGTTAGGAAACTTAGCAATTAAATGACTAACAGCTTCAATCTGTTCTTCTGTTAAATGTGACAGATGTAAGTGCAGATCTCTCAAAATAACCGAATTCTGCAAGTGAGCACTCAAAGTTTGGACATCTTTCTCTACCAGTCCATCCTCCTCAGGACATTCAGCAGGCAGCAACCTCTCTAACGCACCCTGGGACTCTGGATGATATGCACTGGCCAACTGATGTTTAATTCTCAACTCATTCAACATTTGTGTAAACACTTTTGATGTAAAATTGGCATCCTGGTCTGATTGAATAACCTTTGGCAAACCAAAGAGAGAACAGAAACGAATGATCTCTTGCACCACTTTTTTTGCTTTTATTGTACGGAGAGGAATTGCTTCTGGATAGCGAGTCACAGTACACATTATGGTTAAGAAGTACTGATGCCCAGATTTAGATTTAGGTAAGGGACCTACACATCTACAATCAGTCGTTCAAACGGTTCATGAATAACAGGAATTGGTTTTAAAGGAGCTACTGGTATGGTCTGATTTGGTTTTCCTGCTAACTGACATGTTTGACATGAGCAGACAAATGTAGAAACTTCATCAGACTTCAAACCAGGCCAAAAGTAGTATCTGGTGATACGATGGAATGTTTTTTATTACTCCTAAATGTCCTGACAAAATATTCTCATGAGCTAACTGTAGTATGTGAGGTCGATAATCAACAGGCAGTACAATCTGGCGCACCTCTTGCCACTTTGCCAGGTTTCCATTTGCGCATCAGAATTCCATCTTCCCAAAAGTAAGCCATCCTAGCTTCAGGTACTAGAGTGATATCTACAACAGCATCTCTACAAGTAGTCAAGGAAGAATCAGAATTTTGTACAGCAGCTAACTCTGACCTACCTACTTTTGAAGTAAGTTTCGTTAACACAGATGATTCAATCTCTTCTGGTACAACCTTCGGTTCAACTTTTGTCACCTTCTCAGGTTGAGAAAACAGCACAGTGTCAGAGAGATTAGTAACATCTCCGAACTTCTGTGATTGGGCCCGAGTCACAGCACACGCAGGGAATACAGAAGTGAACTGAGTATCAAGCTCAGATATTTCAGTCATAATAGGCTCATGTACAACAATAGGACGAGGAAAAACCTGGCCACCTGCTAGATCATTTCCTAGAATGAAATCAACCCCATCTACTGGTAACTGTGAACATACCCCCAATGTAACCAACCCAGTAACAAGGTCTGACTTCAAATATACACGATGCAGAGGAACATTAATACAGCCCATGCCAAAACCACGAACTAACACATCAGCGTCCTTATAAGAATCCGCAGAGAAAGGAAGCATTTCTCTCAAAATAAATGAATGCGAAGCGCCCGTATCTCTGAGAATCATTATCTGTCTTTGCTCTGACTCAGACGAAAGAGAGACAGTACCAGTGTATGAATGGCTGATACGAGAGAGGACTCACATTGCTTAAATTCGGAACTGATTGCACAAGCGCCACACTTTTGGACTTGGAAGCAGCATTTTTCTGCTTCCACACTTTACATTCCGAAATCAAGTGATTAGGGTCAAGACAAAAAAAACATGCTCGCTCATCCATTGTACGTTTAGGACTAGATTTACGTTGTGAACTATGGTCTTGTCCGGTTTTAGTAGTACGAATAGGTGGTCGAAAAACTTCAGAATTTCCACCTATGGAAGACGATCGAGGGGCAGAAAAAACACTTCTGTGTGTCAACACAAATTCATCAGCTGCAATAGCAGCATCAGTTAACACTTGAACTTTTTGTTCATTAAGATGAACAACAACGTTTTCTGGCGCACATGCTTTAAAGTCTTCCAGCAGAATCAACTCCTGAAGCTGCTCACGAGTAGAGATTCCACTGGAAAGACACCACTTATCAAACAGTGCTTTCTTCTCTTTGGCAAATTAAAAAGATATGTCTGACTGGCTGATTTCACATGAGATCGAAATTTCTGGTGATACGCCTCGGGCACTAATTCGTATGCTCTCAGCACCGCGGTCTTAACTACATCATAATCGAGAGCTTGCTCGATTGGTAATGCAATTAGTTTAACAGTTATTATAAAACATTTAGTTTACATTAACATAAATATATACAGAAAACATGTAATGTAAATAAGATTTGGAATGGGTAGATAAAGCTTTAAAAATGACTACATGTGAGCTTACGTGTCCAAGTCGCTGTATACCTATATATATTATCAACTATATAAACTAACTTCACAACTTTCACTTGCACTGATATAGCAAGATATTTTCTTCTTTTTGTGTAAATGCATTTATATACACCGATCAGGCATAACATTATGGCCACCTTCATAATATTGTGTTGGTCCCCCTTTTGCTGCCAAAACAGCCCTGACCCGTCGAGGCATGGACTCCACTAGACCCCTGAAAGTGTGCTGTGGTATCTGGCACCAAGATGTTAGCAGCATATCCTTTAAGTCCTGTGAGGTGCGAGGTGGGGCCTCCATGGATCTGACTTTTTTGTTTAGCACATCCCACAGATGCTCGATTGGATTGAGATCTGGGGAACAAGTCAACACCTCAAACTCGTTGTTGTGCTCCTCAAACCATTACTGAACCATTTTTGCTTTGTGGCAGGGCGCATTATCCTGCTGAAAGAGGCCACAGCCACCAGGGAATACCGTTTCCATGAAAGGGACCCCACGTGCATCAATGAGCCTTGGCTGCCCATGACCCTGTCACCGGTTCACCACTGTTCTTTCCTTGGACCACTTTTGATAGATACTGACCACTGCAGACCAGGAACACCCCACAAGAGCTGCAGTTTTGGAGATGCTCTGACCCAGTCGTCTAGCCATCACAATTTGGTCCTTGTTAAACTCGCTCAAATCCTTACGCTTGCCCATTTTTCCTGCTTCTAACACATCAACAGGCCCCAGCAAACAATGACACTCAAAACTGTCCTGTTACTGTGTAGCTAACATTACAACAACAGCACATCTTGGTTCTGTGAAACATAGCAAAACCAATGTTACTCACGTATGGAGCAGAAACAACGCAAATTCTGCATCCATTTTCAGGCTTTCCCACTTAAGTCTCTCCAGCGCTGGAAAGCTTTTCTAATATTAACGCGGGTCCTGAAGCTTTGTCATAACCCTTCTTTTTCCAGTGATATTCCTCTAACCTTTTCTTTTTTGTAATGTCTCTCAGCCATCTCTCTTTCTACAGTCTTTCTTCAAATCTCCCTCTTGTTCAGCTCACTCTCTCCTCTCCCATCAGGACACGCCCCCTACTGCTGATTGAAGTGTGTTGTGGTGCTCGTCTGATCCACTTTCAACAGCGTTTCTCAGAAATCGCTTACTGCACCTTTAAATGGTAAAGAAGTTCATTTTGGAATTGCTATTATTATTATTATTATTATTATTATTATTATTATTATTAATTTTATCAGACAACATTGAAGTCTTTGAGACTCCAAAGATAAAGGTAGTGAAGTCAGTCTCAGCAGAAGATGGGGATTAATGAATAAATGAAAGGATTCAGTCACAAATGATAGGCTACATGTATGTGAGCACATTTACAAAACAGCAATAACAACAAAGACAGATTTAAACTTATGTGGGTGAATGTTTTCCTTAACTGCTGTCGTCACAGGTTTATTTATTTACTTATTTGATTTTGGCTCCACCTTGTGGTCTTTGTCGGAATGAACGTGACACATCTTTGGGCAGTTCACACAACATGTCATAGCAGTGGCAGCAGTGTGATATGCTATTTTTAATCTAAATGAATAATTAAATAAATAACTGGCTACAGTATGAAAACACACTTTCCCCTTATATAGCGATTCATATACATTTTAACCTAAAATGTTGTTTGTTCCTGGTATAGTGCAACTGTTTTCCGTGTGGTGTTAAATGATAATTCTCACACTGAGGTATCCCATAAAGAACTATTCCATTAAATGGCAATGTGAGAGTTATATACTTTCAATTAGATTTTAGATGCATTTTTGATTATATTCCGTTTTCATTGCACTTAACTTACTTACTATGCTAACAGGAATGCTAGATAATAATAATGAAGTCATCTTATTGTTCAAAGGTCAGTACTGAAAATATGTGAAATTGTCCCACCTGTGTCATGTCAGAATGAGATAAAGGGCTCTTTGTTTTTTTATACAATAGGCAAATATCAGCTATTGTTCCTTTGTGTCTCAGTGTAATTTCAGCTGCAGGGACGGATATTGCTTGCGAGCCTTAAGAAGAACAGAGTCCTCTCGTTTCATTTGCTTAATTACCTAATTAACACAACTCTAATTGCTCCCTTTTTGAGCATGAGTGCATATTGAAAAGATGTTACATAATGTATAGTAATCCTCAATTAATTTGTTTTAGAGTGCCACTTTATCACAACAAGACCAAATCCACAGGGCATCAGTCATGCCAAATCTACATGATGTCAATACCATATAAACTAAAAGATTAGATTACTGTAGAGAAACACACTACAACATGGCAGTCTTGAGAAAGAAGCCTGGATTTGTATGGAAACATCTGGAATATGTATTAAAGTTGTGTTTGATTATAGTGGTGACCTTTTGACCTCAACGGGGAATGTTATATGCTCTAATCATTGCAATCTAATTTTGGAAATAAGACAAAAGGTTTGTAGCATAATGTAATAACTGCACACAATGTAAAAACTGCACATAATGTTATAAGTATTACATTATTATTATAATAAAATGTTCATTATGTAATAATTTTCTCAAAATGTAAAAAAAAACTTGAGCTCATAATGTAATAACAATTCATATTCAGCAATAAAATTACATTATAAACTCACCAAAAACACATCACATTTTCCTTATTGAAATAGCTTTTAAAACATAAAAAATATTAGTATTCCATTACAGTAATTTTTTTTAAATCTAAAGCCAGTCTTAAACTACCTGTGAAATGCAACATTTAAATATTAATGCAATTATTATTATTATTATTATTATTATTATTATTATTGTGTTTATTAAACATAACGCATTGGTTTGTTAGTACATTTTAAAAATCTAAATCCAGATAAATAAATAAAATCAGCACTTTTTAGAACTCAGATTTTTAAAATGTACTGTAAAGGAATACCAATGCTTTGTTGAATAATAATAATAATAATAATAATAATAATAATAATAATAATTGCATGAATATTTAACTCTGTTGCATTTCGCAGGTAGTTTAAGACTGGATTTAGAGTTTTAAGAATGTAATACTAATTTTTTTTATGTTTTAAAAGCTATTACAATAATGAAAATATGACATGTTTTTGTTGAGTTTATAATGTAATACATTTCTCATAATGTAATTTTTTTATTACATTATGAGCTCAAGATTTTGTTAAATTTTGAGAAAATTATTACATTATGAACATTTTATTACAATAATAATGTAATACTTATTACATTATGTGCAGTTTTTACATTATGTGCCGTTATTACATTATGAGTTGCTACCCTTGTAGCAACTCATAATGTAATAACGGCACATACATTACATTACATAATGTAATGAAATGTTTTATAGAGAATGTGTCTGTGAATTTCTCTAAACCTTGTTAGAGAAATTCACAGACACATTCTCTATAAAACATTTCATAGTCAAATGATAAAAGTGTATAAAAACAATGTTTTATTTTATACTGTTGTGTCACTAATAGTGACAGTCAATTCATGACAGACTGACAGAATATTAAATTAATGAAATTAAATAACTTTTTATAAAACAGCAACAAATACCTACAAAATGCTGATGCAGTTATACAAAGGTATATTTAAAAAAATATATTTTATCTATATACAATATCTTCTTATCTTTTAATGTGTTTTTATATACTCCAGAAGATGTCTGTCTCTTTCTTGAAAGTATTCTTGGTTACTGGCAGTGGACACAAAGTAGAAAAATAAGTCAAAATGGAGTATATCTCCACGAAGGGTGTGTCTGTGATGGATGTATCCGTCTCATGCCTGCAGGCGCGCAGTTTTTCTGGATAAAAATATAGGCCAGTGACGCCCCTTGACATTAGATTTCATACCGTTAGAAATATGTCCAGGGACAAAGCATTGTAATGCATCTCCTTGTGCTCTGCAAATGTCAAAACAGTGTTTATGGAGGCACAAGGATTTTTGGAGAATTCTTCAGATGACAAGAAATTTTATTCCAACAATCAATTTAATAAAAATTGTAAAATGTAACAGAGAAATAACGGTATAAAGGTAGCTCTGGAATGTACATATTTTGCTACAGGGTTATTATCATTAACTAAAACATTTCTGTTAATTGAAATAAAGCTGAAATAAAATAAAATAAAATATTATTTGAAAAACTTAAACTAAATGAAAATAAGAAATGTTGCCTTGGCAATAAACTGAAATAAGTTTAAGTTGAAGCACTAAAATTATTAAATGGAAATAAATCAAAACCAAAAAAACTAAAACTAGAATAAAAAATAAACCTACAATAAAGGGCAATATTTTAATTTTTTTTTTAATTAATAGAATGAAAAAAGCACATGCGAAATTACTAAAAATTAACATGAAAACTCAAAATATAAAACTAAAAGCTAATTCAAAATATTAACTAAACTACTTTATGTTTTTTGCTAACATATTTTTATTGGCTTGTCATGTGATTGAAGTCTTTTTTTATTGGTTTGAAGTGGGGAGACAATCACAGTAAATCTCAGAATTTGAGTGCAAGAAAAAAAGTTCCAGATTACTTATTATAATTCACTGGATCAATTATTTTATGATAACACAGGTTTATACAAATTTATTTTTTGACTGAAATAATTTGAACTCACTTTCCACTGTTAATGAACTGAAATTAACTTTTATTACTTTCACTATAACTATTCATATTTTTTTTTTATCTTCAGCAGCCAATATTTTCCTATGCATTTATTTTATGACAAAACTATAAATTCAGCTCCATGTCTGCAGGAAACATAATAGTCCAGAGGGTGGCGCTCTATATCCGTGAAACACATCATCTTGGGCCCATTAAACTACACCGTCTTTCAAAAATTACTGTGCATTTCAGTCCTTGATCAAGGGCAGTCAGACTTCTCCCTTATCCCAAGATCTTAGATTAATTCTACTCACACTGAATGCCAACCGGCCTACTGAAAAAGTAACTATATACTATACTATAACTTTTTTTTTTTTTAACGAGTTATCTAATTATGTTATAGGTTTACTTCACACCTACAATAACTCTGTTCACTGCTTACTTTTGGGATTCCCCATGAAATATATTTGTGGGTCGCTGATATGAAATACTTTTAGGTATACTGTGTGTGTGTGTGTGTGTGTGTGTGTGTGTGTGTGTGCGTGTGTGCGTGTGAGTTGCAGTTACCATTTAAAATAAACAACAAACATTTTACATTTATATACATTTTAATGTAAAATCTAGTATCTCTTCCGTTAGCTCCAGGAAAGTGAATATTGTAATATAGCCTATTATAATATTATGTGAATTGTGATTAAATCTGGTTATAACCACTGAGTAGTTAATAGACTCTACTGAAGTATGCTGATATTTAGACTATTACATCCACACACTCTCTGCACTTCCCTTCTTATGGGTTGTCCTTCTCCTGAACTTTCACCCCCCACCTTGTCTTGCTTCACTGGACTATTTCGAGGAAAAGAAGACAGAAATTCTGTATTTACATCAGTTGTGTTAGAATTATGTTGACCGGGGAAAAAGGTGCTCCTATCTTCTATGTAACTCACGTAGGATATCTGTGACTTTCTGACACACTTTTGTTTTGCAGCGCAAAGATCTGCAATGAATGTTGTTTACACCACACCAGCAGGTGGATGTGACGTCACTGGCGTAGAACATCAAAAAATAACAACATCCAAATCCGCGATTCTCTCTCTTTTTTTGTGTGTGTGCAAGGCGCAATAAACTGTAATAACATCCGAAGCAGCTCCGTGTAGAAAGGCGGCGTGAAACGGGCTCGAAACGGCGGCGTTGCTCCCAGTACAGCGTTTGCAGCCGAAGTTAGTACCGCTGGCGGAGTGATATATTTGTTGGTTATTTACAGTGCGTTTTATAGCACGCGCTCATGGTATACAAGATCGCGTGAAGAGTTGAATTTGTTATCGTGCACAAATTTCCGTGTCTATCTCGTCCCTGTCAAATCCCGGTAAGTTAATTCACCTCAAGCATTCTGCAACATTTTAGCGCATATGGACACAGTTTGTCTTTGTTATCTAATTGTTGTATTATTGCTTTTAATAGCGCAAATTAACAAACAACATTATTGTTCGCGTGTATAATAACTGCTGTCCGTGCGATACATTTTATTTGTAGTCTCTAAGTACTTTTTTCAGAAGTTAGCTCTGTAGCTAGCAAGTTACGCCGTTCGTTTTTGCTTGTGGAAACAACATTGTATCGCAACATATGTGTGACAGCTCCGGTGTGACGTGATGCGTAAAAACAAAGTATTGAAATCGCGATGCGTTGCTATCGATGGCGTAAAAGTTTGCGAGCCGAGATTTCTTTCGGTGTACAGTGTTGTGTATAGGGGGCTTTTCCCCACGTGTTCCCTCACCCACAAACAAACTTGTGAATCCCTTCGTTTGGGGTTATCGGTGCAAATAAAATCTGATGAGAATATCGCGACAGTTTTTCCCGTGCATTAAAAAAGTTCAGTGCATTCTTATCATCCGGTTGAGTTATGGAGTTGAGAGCAGAATTAAGTGTTCAGCAAGAACAGGTTGTGTTTCAAAACCTAGTGAGTTGCCTAGCTAGAGAGCATTTTTGAGCATCATATGGGGTTTGAACGTTCGAACGCGCCTGTCAGTTCCATAAATGCTGAAATTTGAAATTGAGACACAGCCGAAGTGCAGTTAGAGTGAAATTGGTTTTCAACATGACTGTGTTGTAACAAGTGTCACAGATAAATTTGCCTTTCTGAATGTGAACCACCTACCCGGTGGATAAATACATGCAGGCTACTTAATAAAAGTCAAGCAAAAGTTAGAAAAAGTGGAGGAAAGAAACTTTTAAATTGTGTGCAGTTGTCTTGTACTTCAACACATTAAAAGTAGCTGTTTTCTTTACGTAAAATGTCAGTTTAACTTTTTATTTATAATTAGCCTGAATTTACATTCTTCACATAATACTATTTTTGTTCCCATTATTATTATAAAAAGTATTTATTTTTAAAATATAGATTTTAAATATTATATTTAGTTTACACATTTACAAATTAAATAAACAGAAAAATTGTACATAATCATAGTTACATAATCAATGTTTGCACATATACATAATTAATGGATCCAGATGTAAGTCAATTAATGCAGTTTTTAATTTTGAGGGTGGAAAGGAATTAAGAAATGTTTCTTTTTGCATTTGTATGTGTATTATTATTATTATTATTATTATTATTATTATTATTATGGGTGTAATAAAAAGGTTATAAACTGAAATTACTAATCATTAATTGTGTTAATTATCATTACCATTTTCTTATCTCATTGATTCTCATAAATGTAACTTATAAGCGTCTTTTCAGATGGCATTTTAAAATGGGAAGCAGCAGCAGTAGCTTTAACACCCAGCGTTGGTGAGGCGCAGTTCTTTGGATTAGTCATTGTCTGAGGGAAGGAGAAGACGAAAAAAAAAGAATGCTTTTTTTGTAGGAGAAGTAAAGTAAACAGCCTCCAACAAGCGAACCTTGACAACCCAGATTAAGGAAAACACTGGAGATCAAACAGTGCTGCTGCTGGGCCGTTGTCATGAGCTGCCTGAGAGGGAGAGACAAAGAGAAGGAGGGAGAGAGAGTGAGAGAAGCTGTTTGAACAGGCACTGGAGTTTGTGTGCTCACTTATGCAGAAATGGACCTCTGCAAACGCAGACTGACCCAGGATTAAAAGCGCTGGCTGAACTTTTCTATACAACTTTTTGGCCTTGACGCTCAACAGCAGGAGAGCCCGAGTTATTTCACCCGTTTTATGATGAGAGCGCACTACTGTACTCACCAAGTACCTGTCATAAAAAAAACAAATCTTACACTGTATTTTGTCCCCATGTACACTTTTTCAGATTCCAAAAATAGATTTGTGCGTAATGTTACTCCGTCATGGTATTACAGGAAAAGTGTGCAAATTTTGCATTCTAAAGCTAGCATTTTCAGATTTACTCGCAATCGTGCAGAAGATCGTGATGAGTCAGATGTGTGTGGTGGTTATGGCACAGAAAGGTTATTAACATCATACTTCACTAAGGTAAAATGTACTTAGATGAACTGTAGTGTGTGAATTGTAGAGGTTAAAGACAGCTCACCGAATAATGCATAAAGTTGTGATGTCTGAATCATAACGTGGGATAGAGGTTGCTGCGTCCCGTGTCTTGCTGTGTGTTCGGGCAGCTGTTGTCTCTTTAGCGTGTGGCTTTCATGCTGGGTTGCCTGGCTAGAAAAGCCAGGCCGTTGGCCAGTCGCTGGACGGCTTAGGGTGAGGACGCAGCCAGGCTCTTGTTTCTATGGCAACTCTGGACGCTGTCAATAAGTTGTTTAGAGTTAATTATAGCTTGTTGTTGTCACCTCAGAGACACACTGAGGAATCCAGGTACTTTAACATTTTTGTACTTGCAGGCTGCTGAAAATTATACAAGTGGACTGAAAGTTGTCACTTTTTTTCTTCTTTCTTTTTAAATATCTCACCCAGTGAATTCAAACAAGTTTTTGGTGAAATTCATTCTTTCTTTCTTTCTTTCTTTCTTTCTTTCTTTCTTACTTTCTTTAGGTTGGACACATTTATTTATGTACAATATTAAATTGTATTTGTACCAACTGATGCATTTATTTCTGTTTAGCATCATTTATATTTATCTGCTAAACTAATTTCAAGAATGTAAGCATGAGCCTTTAGATATTTTTTTTTTTTTTAAGATAATGTTGTGAAAATTAAATGTATTCAGTTGTGTCCAAATGTATGACTGGTAGTAAGGGTTGCAAAGTTTTCAGAAACTTTCCAGAATTTTTGGAAACTTTGGATTTTTGGATTTTCGTTTGGATATTTTCGGAAAGTTTTTGGAAATTTACCAGGAAATTTTCAGCCCCTTTACCCTATTAGTAGTGTATGTATGTTCAAAACAATGTACTAAAATTAAGTGAAAAGAGTTTGAGTCCATGCAAAAATGTTTTAGTGATCAAGACTCTGTGTACAGTAAGAGAATGTCACTGATTTGTTTTCTTTGAAATTGTTGACTTCTAGCCATAGTCATCCTGGATGTGCTTTTATTGGATTGTAAATCTAAATGGATTGGATTAGAGGCTGGATTAAATATTGAAATGGTGTGACACTCACAAGTTGCTTTATGCCAGCTGTGAAGTTGACAGCTGAGCCGGGATCAGCTCGTTGGATCAGTTTCTCACTGATCTAGCCCCGAAGACCTGAAGAGCAGCAGCAGCCAATGCCTGGATTTCTGAATTATACAGAGAATCCTTAAGCAATATAGAGGCTGCTTTTTCCAGGAATTCGAATCACTGTATTTGTTGACATTTATGTTTTGCATTATGTGCAAGAATTCTTTCCAGACATTTTACAAAAATTGGCATTGATATTGATAATTGAGTTCAAAAAGAAACCGCCGGAAAATCTGCAGTATGCAAGAACTGCATACAGTAGTTTTCTTTTCTTGTCCGATTTCTTATCTTATGCAAGAGTTAAGGGTCAATAATGGTTTATTTTCTGCTGGACTAGTTTACCCAGTAGTTCAGATTTTACAAATAAAAATTAATTAGATACATTTTATTTATTAAATGTTTATTATATTTAATTATTTTTTAAATCCCCCAAAAATGTCTTATAAAATAGTTAGGGGTGGGTGATATGAATCTTATATCACAATATGAGTAATTTCACGATAACGATATATATATATATATATATATAATATATTAGATTTTTTTTCTTCAAAATTATGATTTCAAAAGTTTTGATACCATTGACATTTCATAAATCTTATTATTTGAAATATTTGCATGTATATACTGTATGTATAATTTATCTTATATATAAATATAATTTTTTTTATAAAAATATAAAATATTTTTCTTAAATATATACATGCATGTGTGTGTATTTATATATACATAATAATTATACAAAGTACACACACATATATTATGTAAACACAAACTTTTATTTTGGATGCGATTTAATCACGATTCATTTTTCCCCAGCACTACTTATTACCAATCACAATTAACCTAATTAACATAAGTAAAAAATAATAATAATAAAAAATAAAAACTCAAGCTCACTGAAGAAAAGTAAATAGTCAGTGATAAAATAGGAACAAATAAACTAATTGCAAGTAATAGGACAAAAAACTATTATAGAACAAAGATACGAATGAAGTGGACCTACCTGAAAAACTTGATACTAGATAGGTCTATAAAAATACAACATAAATTGTATAAAGTAATGAAATGTACAAAAAACACTACATAGTCTTCACTGTGTAAATTAAATATTATTATTATTATTATTATTATATTATATTATTCTTATTAAAGTAACAAAAGTGATTGTCAAGAGTAGTGAGATTGTTTGATTAACATTTAATGGCACAGACAGCTGCAGATATATTAGGCTGCTGTCACTTTAAGACCAAATGCACTGATCTAATATACTGACACACATTAGGATGACCACCTGGTTATTGCTCTGTTGCAGGACAGTAGATGTGATTTTGCAGGACAGTGCGGGACATGTGTGTGAGAGATAAATGTACTACTATTTTACTTGATAATTAATAATTGATTTACATTATTTGGAAAGCCTATTTGTCATCACGTTGGATGATAAATGTTTTTTAATGGATCAATAAGCTTTGTTAATTGTGACCAGCTCTGTGACTGGCACTCAATTTGCCTAGGTTTGAGAGTGATACAATGTAATTTACTATACGGGACCTATTCATATATAATTCAATATAATGAACTGAATAATAGGTTAGTATAGGTTAAAATCACATTTTATACTAAAATAAATTTCCTTAAATAGCGACTAGTTTGTTTTCCTTTATTAGACTATGCAAACAATAAATGCATTTTACCGGATTCAGCGCATCTTGAACTTGTATGTTTTTGCTGGATCTGGCAGGTTTAATCAGTATGTTATCCAGTACATGTCTAGAAGCAGTCCTGGCTGGTGTAGCTATATTTAATGAGTTTTGATGAAGTCCACACTGGTTCCTTTGCTGCTTCAATGTAGTCGCCATCAGAAGAAAAGTCCCTCTCTACGAATGCTTTGTTTGGATATTTTCCCACTCTAGCTACAACATGACAGCAGTGCAAATGGATTTTTAAACGGCAATCACATTTTTAGTATTATATTGCTTATTGTGGTATTGTAATTTCAGAGACGAAAAAAAATAATACAGACATAATTGAAATGCGGGACACTGACAAAGCTCCTAATTTCGGGACTCGACTTGATCACCTCAATACACATGCGTTTTCTTTCTCAACTCTTTGCTTTCACTTAAGACATAAACAACGGTGTTTACGAGGATACTCGCAAAGATGGGCATTTTGGCACATAAGTGTGTATTTGGCCATTCAAGCCCAATAAGGGCATTTATATGATATTTGCATTTTTGTAATTGAATTTTTGCCATGAAAATAGCCTTAGATGCTGACATGGCATTAAATAAAACAATCTGTATCTGTAAGCCCAATAAGGCACCAAAAAGAACTCTCAGAAAACGTCTCGTTCAGTATACACTGTAAACCCGAATAAGTTGGGCTAACTCAAAAAATTTGAGGTAATCAGTACATCAAATTTTTTGAGCTATGATGTTCCCAATTTTAAGTAAGCAGAACTATCAAGTTTTGAGTTTGTAGTACTCATGTATGTTAATTGCTCCTAACTTGAAGTACTGAGTTAGCTAACATAAAATATTTAGTTAATTAACTTTTTTATTTTGAGTTCTTGCAAATCAAATTAGTTATTTACTTCACTGTAAACTCTAATAAGTTATCAGAACTCAAAAAATTTGAATGGGATTTTTTTTAAGTTAAGAAATATTTTGCTAGCTATAACAAACTAATTCAGAAAATGGCAACTTGCTAATTTGCTAACATGTTAACAATAGCATGGTATAGCACTTACTGAATGAGTACAGCAACTTAAAACATGTAACTTACCTGCTCTCAAACCAAGCTCATGCGCCACTTGTCACTATGGTGGTAACTCTCCAAAAACCCACATTAACAGAAACTCTTATAAATTAGCATAACAAAACATGAATCACTATTAAATCTCCCTTACCATTAATCTTGCACAAAAAACATTATATAACACTTAATTTTAGCATTTACTCTCCCTTTTGATTGCCATGGGCAAAGCATGCTGGGAAATAAAAAATCCCAGCCCAGTTTCAGTTAAACTTAAATTAGTCTAAATTAAAGGAAATGAGTTCCTACAACTCAAAACAATGAAACGGTTCAGTTTATTTGAAATATGTCAGTGCTGTGAACACAAAAGAAAAAGAATGTTCTAAATACTCATAAGTTAATTTAACTCAACTAATTTGTTTAATTTAAGTTTGTCCTACTCAAACCAATTAAGTATTTTGAGCATAGGGTTTACAGTGTACCGTAATTATTCTTTATTATTCTTTATTCGCATCCCCATTAGCTTCCACAAAATGGTTGCTAATCTTCCTGGGGTCCACACAGCCATACAAGACAAAAAGCCATACAAATAAAATAAAAAATAAAAACAAAAATACAATAACTGTAATCAGATCATCAAACTATACATCTTAGCAGCACATCAAACATAAAACATGCATCTACATATTTGTAAGCATATACATTGTCTTCTAAATACATATGTGCTTTTACTCTTTCGTATGTTTATTGGAACCATATTCCAAGCAACAGAACCTCGATAAAGTACAGGTTTTTTTTTTTTTTTTGTTTTGTTTTTTTTTGTTTTTTTTCATCAAATTTGTTTGTGGACAAGCTAAAAAGAGTTGAGCCTTACTCACTTGACGCATTCTATAGTCATGTCTAAAACCAACATATACAAGCTTTTCAAAGAAGAAACAGAAATGAGTCCTCTTTCGCTGCTTAATGTGCTTGAACGGATTACAATTATTAATTACTCTCCCTCATGTCGTTCCGAACCTGTAACACCGTGTCTACACCGGATGCGAGCGGCGCGATGCGACGCGACAAAAGACAATATAACCCATTATATTCGGTGATGTTGTCTACACTGGATGCGGCGCGACGCGACACAACAAATCCCGGACAGTAAACTGATGCCTCGTTCTATGTGTGATGTACTGACATGAAGCACAAATGCTTTGCAACGGTCGATTTGTCGCGTCCAGTGTAGATAGCTTCTAGCTGTTGCTGTTGCGGTGCGTCAGCGGTCGCGTCTGGTGTAGACACGGTGTAAGACTTTCGTTCATCTTTGGAACAAAAATGAAATCTGAGAGTTTTCTGTCCCTTTATTGACAGCCTTTGCTACTACCACTTTCAAGCCCCAGAATGGTAGTAAAGACATCATTAAAATATTGCATGTGACTCCAGTGGTTTAACCTCAGTTTTATGAAGTGATGCGAGTGCTATGTTTGCGCAAAAAAACCTCAAAAATTATTATTTTTTTTTATTAGAAATAGTAGTTTAAAAAAACAACTTATATTGCAGTGCTGGCTGGACATTACAGCTTATAACTTTATAACAAATATAGATTCATATTCTCACTTTTACTGGAATACAATGCCGTGTAATATATTACTGATTTAAAAAATTTTTTTTAATAATTTTAAACCCATTTTATCAGATGTTTTTAAGTCTCAACTTCATAAACTTGATAACATCACCTTGGCGACAAAAATTAAATTAGTTTTTTTTACATTGCAGAAATTAAAATGTGTTTGTTTGCGATGCATAAAAATACATGCACATGATCAACAGATGTAAGACATGCACAAGTACAGAAACTCTGTGCCATATGCTTTTAATATGACCTCAGCTGGCTATGGAGACCTTCACACCAGTTTTCACGAGTCAGTTCAGAATTTACTCATCATAACCTCTCTTGCACTTCTGAAATTGGAGCAGCGTTGCTGCACTAAATAACAGAAATATATATGATGAATATATATATATATTACACATATACATACATACATACATACATGCATACTGGTTGCCTCATCATTAGACATTAGACATTCAAAACTGTTTCACATTGTTGGCTCTTGACTTTGGTAAGATCTCAGATCATAGTTCAGGGACAGTAGTTCAGATTTACTCCAAAGCAAATATGATAAATGGATATTATTATTATTATTATTATTATTATATATGTTAGAAAATATAGATTTAGATTTATATGTATTTTTTTTATATTTTATGAATGTATAAATCAAATATTTAATTTAATATTTTTTATTATTATTATTATTATTATTATTATTATTATTATTATTATTATTATTATGTACACTTTACCACTTGCCAAGCTATCTGAGTAACAAGTTCTGAACATTGTTTTGAAAGTATTCTTTAAGCATTTTAAATATATTTGGAAAAGGATAGAGTAGATGATGATATTGTTGACTGGTAATTAATGTGCGTTTTGTCTCAGCCTTTGAGACGTTTTGCTCTGCTTACGTGTTTGTGAAAGGGACATTGTTTAAGTGCCCTCCAAGGGAATAGAGTTTTCCTCCCTCTCAATAGCAGCATGCTCTCAATTAGAGTATGTTTAATCAGGAAACCGGCTCGTGTACTAATTACCTTATCATAGCATGCATGTTAATTAGTTTTGCAAGGTTTCTTTTTTTTTTTTTCAATTGAAAGTTCAAATGAATTCAAAGAAGAAAAAAACGATGGAACTTTTCTTTGATCTTCTGTTTACAACTGTATGCGTGTTTATGCCAAAATGTAGCCTATTTGCTGGTTTGAACTTCGAAGCAATTCTGGTGGTCTTAATTGACGTGTTGTTGCTTGTTTATTTGATATGTAAGGCCTCATCTGATGGATCATTATGAAAGCATGGTAATTATCTTAAACGCTCAACTCTGTAGCAAACCTGCCTCATTCACATGAAAGCGCTCACGTACGGCCTTTTTTGCTCGCCGCTCTGAGAAGCGACTGAAAGTGAATCATTTTGAGTCATTGTAACCTCACTTCAAGAAGCTGTTTGAAAGATGGTCCCCGCAGCTCTTGGATGCAACCCAATCTGTGCTTGATGTGCTCTCAAGGCTAGAAAACACACTGAGTTTTTCTGTTCTCTCTGTTATATCCAGAAGTTGCCATACAGGTGGTTTTGCTCCTTGTGCACCACTTTACCCAAGCAAATTGAAATGTTTACTGAAATGCTATGACTAAATTTTTTTTCAGGTCCAGAAAATTCCTGACAAAAATCCAAGTGCTGTCTTTACACGTACTTATTCAAACAGGTGGTGATATCCAAGCTCTGAAGAAAAAAAATCTAACTGTAACAATAAAGCACCATTTGTTGGGTCTTTGTTTTCCTAGTGCAGAGCAAAGTGTTGAGAAAGAGGCCTGAGAAATGTACTTGGGGATTACTGGATATTTCTCTAAAAGCATTTTGATGTTATGAATGAGCATAATGTACGATCTTCTGAAGCGTGGATTGATCAGTTGGCCATTGCCGAGTAAACTTCAAAGCTCGAAAATGAGAGAATCAATCTTTTGATTTAATATCATAGAGCAAGATGGGAATTTTGAGTGCATTTCTGTGTACTTGATATACAATTGTTTACAGTGATTGAATGGATAGTTTCAGGAGGGTTTATCACTTGCAGTTTATTGGTATAATAGGCATTTTTTTGTTTTCTATGATTTATTGTAATGGTTAGAGCAAATTAAACTTTGATTTAATGAAAAATGGATCCATATTCATAAACAAATGTCAACCTAAATTGAATTCAGATTGTGGAAGCTTTTTTTGTTTCTTGATTGAGAGTAAAGTCATGAAAAAAATCATATTCATCCTGCAACATTGACTGTTGATGGTTGTATATTTGTGGTTTCAGACACCTCAACGAGACTAAAGGGATTTAAGCGTACAGTCTACGATCACCTTATCAATTTACCTACTGAAACGGTAAGGAACTTTTTCATTAACTCTTTTTCATTTAAAATGGATTGTAATGCTTCTTAAATGGCCTTTTTCCACACTAATTTTTTTGGTCTCCACTGATATATCAGCCCATATTTGTATATTTTGAGATCATCAGCATTGGACAATCATTTTTGTTAGAGAATTATTCCATATAAAGCTTACAGTATATTTACATTATATGGGCAATTGGTCACCCCACGCCACTATCAGCCATTAATAATCCATTTTGGTCTATGCATCACAGTTTTGCATTAAAAACACTCAAACCAATCCAATCCGCAGAACTCCATTAAATGTGGAAGAAGCAGTAAAAATGGAGTAGAACTTCAACAATCAACTCCAAATGCAACCAAATGAATTCTTCAGATGTCATCTCTTTGATTCTAAAGTTATCACTCTTGAGAATTACTATTCCATTCTGTTCATTGCTAATAATTTGCATCCTTTAGATGCAATTTAGATGGTCCTCCAAACCCATAACATGATTAACATCTGGTTTATTCTACAATTTCTGAACCGCTTGCTTGGATAATGCGTTTGTTGTCATAATTCAGAAACATAGAACCATTCTTGAAGAAGTATAAAATAGTAAAAATATAAAATAGTAAAAGTATAAAATAGCAAAAATAGTTTGCCAGTTGTAAAAACGCTTATGTATTTTCGCATGGTTAAACATCACAGGCCTGTCCTTTATCAGTGCGTTTGACAGTCTTGCTGTTTGTCGCGTGCACCACACAATTTGGATGACAGTGGTAACTGGCAGTCGAATAACCAAATTATTTAGTCATGGGTTTTAAACGGGCACGACGGCAAATGGATGTCAAGTAAATGATGCAATTTATTCCCCCTTTCCTCCTCCTCGCCAGGCGGGCTGCCACGGGACTTCTGCCAGCCTTAAATAAGTGTTACCCAGATGGCACTCGCATGACGCCCACTTGGTTACAGAATTGTTCCGCGGGAATAACTCGGCTTGCCACAACAAGCAATAGGTCAATTGAGCAGCGAGTGCCTGTTGCTTGACCCGTTTTGCATATGCAAATCTGCTAATGTTGTGTCATTTCGGTAAATTCCAGGGGAAGGAAGGCTCTCGGGGCTTCCTAAATGAATTGGAAAGGAGCCCAGTTAATGAGGGCGGAGGGGAGAGAGGTAAAAAGAGGAGACGCTTGCTTCCTCAGCTATCTTCCTTTTGCGAGTACATCACTTCCAAGTGTCTCGGCTTTGCGCAAGCTTTGGTAAAGGGAAATGTCTGTAGTTGGGCTCTCGTGGTAATGGGATAGTCCAGCGGGCACTAGGATAAGTGATTTTTCACCCCTCTCTCTCGCTCTATAGTGTTTTTGAACATAATTCTATTTTTAGGAGGTGTGGAAGACAATGCCTTGGTGTTTTCTCTCTCTTTTCACTCCCTCTGCATCCCCTTTTGATATCTATTTATTCCTCTCTCTTTTTCTTTCCCTGTCTTTCTGCTTTGTGTCTATCCTTTTCTCACTTTCACCTTTCAATCCAACCTCTTTTATTTTCTGACACACTTTTGGACTTCATGGTGTGTAGGCAGGCCACACTGTGGCTTTTTGCATTTTTTTCTGTCCTTTAAAATTGTTGCTTGTCAGATTTTATGAAATGATCCCAGTCAAATAATGGGAAAAGGCCACGACTTTTATGTCAGACTGTACGATATATGTCTTTGTAGACTTTGGTCCAAAGTCCCTTTAAGACAAGTCATCTTTGAAACGCCTCTTGGGCATGCAAGTGGAGCTCCTATCTCTTTGAATGGGGAAACATCAAACTCTCCAAAACTGTTCGCCAAGCTTACGATTAAATTTCATATTTGAAATCACCAATGAAATCTGACTACAACTGTCTTATAAATTTTGTTTCTAAACGCTCGAATCATGACAAAAAACTGAATTTTTCAGCCTGGACAAAGCTCATGCGCAATCCTAAATGCACGTCTCAGGACACTGCCTGTTTCTATAGCAACCGGCAGCTGCAGTGACCCGATGACTTTAATAATCAACGATTGGCTCTTTCATTTAGAAGGTGGGGCTTATTCGCCATATTGACAGTGTTGGTTAGCTGTTTTACATCATTTTTGACATCCTTATTGACAAACTAAATTGAAATGGTACGATGCTAATATTGGCAATGTTTTGCCTGGGAAATAAAAAAGAAGTGTTACATATTGTCAGAAATCTCTCATGATTCTCGAAATTTGTCTTAACAGTAAAATTGTGGCAAAACTCATACAGCGTGCGGCGTGCGCCCCGGCTTCATTGAACTATGTCCTCTGCATCTCCCTAACGCACTACAGCTGCAATCGATGCTGCCCGAGCCGACAGCAGGAGCAGGACAATATGGAGATGATTTTCTGCTGCCAAGACTTAAGTAAACAATCCAACAATCCATAAGCCCGAAACCCTCACAATACAAGCTCAGCTTACAACAACCCAAAGACCTTGTTTTCATTTTGCATGCTTTTTACTAAACATACGCTCACACTGCATATCACAATTTTTTTTCCCCATTGGCAGCCTGTTACATTTTGTAACGTTATAGTATGACAAACAGAACAGATTTTCGGTTGCATTTTGATCCCGTGAATACAAGGCTTTGAACTGCAAACAGGATGCAGAATTGCAATTTAGTTTATATATTACATCATATTTAATAAATAATTGGACCAGGATGGAAGTACACTTCATTTTCCAGAATGCATTACATGTGTTGATTTTTGTTACAATTTAGTAAATTCCTCTTTATTTCAAACCAGTTCCAGTTGAACTTTGTGTAGAGTATCTTGTTTTAACATAGTTCATTGAAAGTCTGCTTTCTCAAAAAAGAAAGAGAGCATGTAGGTGGAGACCTATTTGTTGGTTTGTTGCATTAAAATTCAGTTAGAAAAAGAAATTGTAATAGTATAATAAAGTTGGCTGTCTGGAAACTAGAAAGTGGTCCAGTTTGGGCTTTTCTACACAAACGGCAGGTTTGAATCTGTCCGTTTGCATTTGATTTTGCAATCGCTCCTCTGTACTGTAAGATGCCAGTGTGTAAAAGTCAAGCCAAAGTGTTTTTTTTATTTTTATTTTTTTACAGGCAGTAAAAATGATTGTTTTAGCACCTTACAAATAACAGCAATAATTGGATGTGCATATAACCTCAATTATCAAAATTTAAATGCTGCGGATTCTCCTTTGGAATTTAATTATATCGCAGCTTGTAATCGACTATAAACCCAAACAAAACAATCAAAACACATATTAACAGGCTCAGCGTGATAAGGGAAACAATCTTCGAAACTGAGATAAACCATCTCATGGATTCCTTCAGCAACCCCCTCACCTTGTTTTTGCTCTTGTGTGATCTCTCTGAAAGCATCAAAGGATGCAAGCTCTCTCTAATGTTTCTCTTCCTTCTGCCCAGAGAATAATCTCTCAATCACACTGCCAGCATTCTTTTTTTAAATGCGCAAAGAAAGATGAATTTGGGCCATAAAGGCGCGTATCACAAGGGCTTTTTATCCTAAATGGTCCTTAGAATTGTTATCTATAGCGATGGCGCATTCCCAGCACTGTCGTGTTCAATCAAGTGTCCACTTAGCCGCGGCCAGGAGTAATTGTCCCCAAGTGGGCCACACACTGACCTGTTAATGTCTGTGTTGACCCTCTAACCTTGTCAGCACGTCTAAGAGAAGAGCTCTAAATCATCTCGATCTCCTCCGGCTCTTCCCGTGCTGCCGGGTCAAAGCGGAGACCGCCTCAGGCAGACCACTCCCTTAAATTGTCCTGTCTTTGGTAGGTCATTGTCTTAAGGATGAGGTCCAGATTCAGGAGTCACACTTTTTTACTGCTGCACAATCATGGTGGTGGTAATTGTGTTCAGTGCTGTGTAGTGCTACGGTAGATGAAACGCATACAGCTGTACGATAATGCAGTAAAACTATGAAAACACAGTATAAAGAGTATTTACTGTCAGCAGAACAATTGGATATTTTTAGTGTCTCTGGTGCCTGTGCAACACTTGCTACCACAATGCTAGTTTTTGTGGTTGGCTGCAAGAGCATTGCTATGCGGTTGCTAAGTTATGGCTGATGTTTTAACACTGATGTTTAATAATTAAGGTTAAGAATTTTTGAAAAACCACCAGCACCACCAATAAACTTTCTTCTGTGGTTCTTTGCAGCACCTGAGGTTTTTAGGTCTTTTTTTTTCAAGAACTGTTTTTCACTCTATAGGGCCAGAGACTTTACAAAGAGAGGAGATTAGGGATGCTCCGATCAGGATTTTTTGCAGCTGAAACAGGCTACCGATTTATTGTCATCATGATCGGCTGATACCAATCCCGATCATTCCAAATTTATATAATATGTATTAGCTCTCTGTTGACTCCTTACATCCTGAAGGCATTTTATGTCTAAGTGGCATACTTAAAAGTAAAGGCTTATAACTCTACAAAAAAGGCATCATCAAGTACATGGTCTCGTTTGATAGAAAACCTCATTTGAAGAAAATAGATTTTGATCATGTTTGGAGGTTCTTATGTTACAGCACTGCTGAGAAAACCCCAGAATAAGTGATGCAATTTATTGATTTATTTTGTTATTATTCATGCTTGACATGATGAATATTAGAAAGTAGCCTATATATGACAGGTCATAAAATCAAGACTTGTTCACTATCATTTCAACTGCATTTGGGCCAAATTTTGTGTCGATATGTCAAATCAATCAAAAGTTAAGGCATTTAACTTTTACTGAACATAAGAACTACTTACATGTGTAAACGCTGCAAAACATAAACATATTTATAATTACATAGAATAAGTAACAAATAATAAGATCCTGGTTGATGAGTGATGATCTTCCAGCGCTGTTTCAGCTGTGCGCTTCTAAATATATGGCTCACGGTAAAATCAAGACCTCTTAATCTTGAGCGATCAATCCAATCCAAGGCCACTCCAGCTGTAAAGCAGGGTCCGATCAGGATCTCTACACATCGTCCCTACGAACCATACCCCAAATCCAGTTCCCGTTGGTTGAACTTTCAAATGACGTTGGAAATCATTGCGACATGATCGTGACGCGATCGGATCCTGGATAGCTTTAGCCAAGCAGCATGTCATGTCACTCTGTGAGGATTTTCTCAAGATCTACGCATTGTTGTGTGTGGGTTTGTTTGAATTGAGACAACCTGTTCTAAATAAAGATGTGTGATTTACTATGGTTTACTAATATTTTGCGAAGTTACAAAGCAGGACATGGCACAAAAGCCTCATCTCTATACTGTTTACATGCTTGTCGACTTTTTACGGTTTTACGTCAATAAATTGTGATCAGTTCATGAGATCGGACAAATTTAGTGACTACCGATCGAGCCATAAAATGTGATTATCGACCAATACCCATCTGCGGCCGATTGATCAGTGCATCCCTAGTGGTGATGGTCCAATATTTTTATTTTTAATCATTTCAAAATAATAATGTTCATTAAGTAAAAGCACAAATTGTGATGCCATTATTTTCAGATATTATTCCTGATTTGAAATGTTTCATGGTTCCTGCAGGTTACATCATCACAACAGTAGGTGGCGACAAGTGACTTGTCTTTATGAGTGAGTCATTGAGTCATTCATTCAATGAATTCATTCAAAAACACTGGCTGCGTCCGAAAGCTTAAAAATGCTGCCTTCAGAGGATGCATTCCAAAGTAGAAAGTCCGAATCCAATGTTAGCTTCACTTCCTGTCTCCTGAGTCCTGAGATGCCTTTATCTGATCAATGCTGCCTTTGATATCCAACAATTCAGTGTGTTAAATTCTGTGACAACTAAGCTAAAAAATAAAGAAGCTGTCTGAAAGCTGGTGGTGAGTTTGTGTGTAAATTAATGTTTTTGACCAACGTTTTCCACCTTTTGGTGTCATTTCTAGCGAGAAATTAGTATTGTAGTAATTAAATATTCGAGCGGAGTGGAGTGGCAGCAATTTCCCCTCCACGCTCTAAGCATTCAATAATCACTCCGCTCCAGCTTCGCTCCGGGTTCACCATTTCCCGCTCCCCACTCCACTCCTCGCTCCCTGATATCAGAAACATCGCTCCGTCTTCGCTCCGAGGAAATTTGCGGCTAAAGTATTTAAGTAAGCGCTGAGTATCACAAAAGTTCAGTTTATAACATAGCCTACATTAAATGAAAAAATGTATAAACAATAGGAGATAGTTTCAACGTGGTTTATTGGAACACTAGTGTGCAAAGATTTATTCCTACGACATGCCAAGCTTATTAGGCTTTATCAGCATTAAAAGTTAAATATCATTGCTGCTTTTTGCAGTGCAAATTTTGTTTGGAAAGATGAAAATAGTACGTTTTCATCAGTTATTTTATCTACGGGTAACTAGGTACATTACAGATTTCTGCTCATTCAAAATCAGATGCAGATAAGCACTGTAAGATTACATTTGTTTGAATGCGTTAGAGATGGCGATTGCGTGTGCGAATAAGTGCTACCTGTTTAAAATGTGCTTTCACCCGATTATATTCAATAGGCGTAGAAGGTAGGCTACAAAAAATTCCTTGAACTATAACATCCCGCTCATGTCCATCGCTGTCGTCATAACCTTTACATTCTTTCTTTTTTGAGTGATCCATCTGTATCAAGCTAGTTACATGTATTTAATGTGTGAGTTCTGACTAAAAATGGAGTTACATTATGGGCCGTTGGCATGAATTGTACTCGTGATGGAGCGGTAGTGGAGCGCTCTCGGAGCGAGTGAAAACCACGACGCTCCGCTCCCACTCCACTCCACTCTGCTCACACACACACTCTGTTTGTTATCACCAAAGCTCTCTGTTTTGTTGTAGATCATTCAACCATTATGCTGCCTTAGAAGTCTTTCCGAAATCAGTTTTGTGAGGTACATTCATGAGCAAACGCTGCCTGCCTAATATGACAGCAAGGCAATAAGTCAGCTTTCGGATGCAGCCACTATTTCATTCAGGAAACAAAACATGTGACTGTGTTCATAAGCGAGTCATTGAATCATTCATTCAACACTGATTCATTTAGTAACAAAACTCAACTACTGTATGTTTGCTCAGAAACTCGCTGTATAATTCTGCTGTGGCTTTGTTTGGAACTATTTCATTGGCGGAGCAAATTTACTGGCAATAATGTATCTAAAATGTAAGTTACACAATATAGACCTTTAGTCAGGGTAGCGCCATATTTAATAAACGAGGAAGCGAGGGATAGAATAGAGTGCGTTCAATGGATTGTACTGTTGTTTAACAACAATCCGATTGTTCAGCTGTCGAAACGTCTTTCCGGGAAAAAAAAACAAAACTTTCAGTAGACAACTCAAACAATGGTGTGAGTTTGGGGCATTGCTATCTGTTTGACTGACCATTGGCAGCTGTGGAGGAGTGTTTTAGTGTTTTTTTTTTTTTTTTTTTTTGAATTTATGCAGTATGTTGCTAAGTGATCAGCTTCAGATTAGAGAAGTTTTTTTGTAATCGTGCCATGTAAAATATTAGATGGCAGGTTAAAATGCTCTGATTTCTTTTTCTCTTTTATTTTAGATTATCCCTCTCATTGTGATGGATGGGTAGACAACATCTTTGATATAAAGCAGAAACAATACTATGAGTGTAGTACATTTTATAACACACAGTGTGACTTTTCTCTAGTCTTTTCGCAGTTGTGGGAAGTTTGACACACAAATAACGGGCAATTATCAAACTACTCTAAAGTGGCTGGTAACTGGTTTTCTGTCTGAGACTGACAGGGCTGGCAGTTTGTGTGAAATGTGTGGATTAAAACCACATGTTGGAGGTGCCGAGGGGTGTTGTATTGAGCAGCTGGTATGCCACCAAAATGAAGTAACTGAGTCAAACTTTTGTGAGTTCTTGCGCGCCTAGGGGAAGATATTACTGCTTTGAGGTTGATCATTCATACGTTGAACATACATCTATCACTATTTTTTCACATCAATCTACATGCCATTCCCCATGATGACAAAGCCAAACCCAGATTTATAACTTTAAAAAAAAATCTGAAATATCACATTGACATAAACATTTGGACCCTTTGTTGTTACATTGGATCATCTTTGAGATGTTTCTACACTGCTATTGAAGTCCATCGATGTTAAGAATGGTGCGCGCGCACACACATATATAGCCTAGTGGCTTGTAAAATTATTCCAACCCCTTCACTTTTTTCACATTTTGTTGTTGCTGCCTTATGTGAGACTACTTTAAATTACTTTTTTTTTTTCACATCGATCTACACTACACCATAATGACAAAGCAAAAACTCTGACAACTTTGCAGATTTATTGAAAAAGGAAAAACTAAAAGAAAGTACATAGCATAAGTATTCAAACCCTTAACTCAGTACTTAGTTAAAGCACTTTTACAGCCTCAAGTCGTTTTGGGTATGATGTGACAAGCTTTGCACATCTGCATTTGTTTTTTTTGTTTTTTTTGCAATTCTTCTCCTCAGATCCTCTCAAACTCTGCAAGTTGGATGGGGACTGTCGGTGGACAGCCATTTTCAGGTTTCTCTAGAGATATTGGATTGGGTTCAAGCACAGGCTCTGGCTGGGCCACTCAAGGACCTTCACAGAGTTGTCCATAAGCCACTCTTGCATTGTCCTAGCTATGTGCTTAGGATCATTGTCCTGTTGAAAGGTGAACCTTCTGTCCAGTCCAAGGTTCTGAATGCTCTGGACTAGGTTTTCATTAAAGCTAACTCTATATTTCGCTGCGTTGAACGTTCCTTCTACTCCCGAGTTGCCCAGTTCCTGCCGCTGAAAAACACCCCTACAGCATGATGCTGTTCCACCACACTTTACTGTTGGGATCAAGGCCGTAACCATGTCTTGAACATTGGGGGGGACCAGTTTTTTTATTTTTATAAAGCATAAAGAAACAGAACAGTGAACGAAATTCTAGGTCTAATTCTAGTTGGGAAATAATCATTTTTGGACTATTTGCAAGTAATATTTGCATTAATTTGCGTAAAATGTATTGTTAGTCTCGAGATTCTTCCCGTTAGTGAATAAATACATAGATCTGCTGTTAACATTCGAATTCCTTAGTTGGTCTGGTGGTAGAATTTTTGTAAACTGTGTCAAAGGTTCCAGGCACTAATCCGCCCTCATATAGCTTTTTTTTTCTTCATTAAAATCAAAGATGTTTAATGATTGTATATTAAGAGCAGGGACACGTTTGTGTACATTTTGTTTTGTGATTTCACCGGAAAGAATAGAGTCTCCACAATGGCATTAAGCGATAGACTGACGCGCTCGTCTGTGTGAAGACTGTGCACGAGCCAAAAGAGAATGTAAACCCCGCCTACTTTGATTTGATTGGCCATCTCAATCATTTTGACATTGAGCGCCGTTAGACCGCTGAGGCAGACCAGGCTAAAAATGTAACTTTAAAACCTTTTTGTCATCCTAACATACAGAGCGCTGCATAATGAAGTGCAGTGCAAGAATTTCAAATATGGGGGGGGACAATTTGGCCATTTCTAATTATTGGGGGGGACTTGTCCCCCTCAGTGTCTGTGGTGGTTACGACCCTGGTTGGGATGGTATTGTGCAGCTGATGAGCAGTGCCTGGTTTCCTCCATACATGATGTTTGGAACTGAGGTTCATCAGACCAGCGAATATATTTTTCTCACAGTCTGAGACTGAGAGAGTCCTTTTAGGTGAATTTTTTTTTTTTTTTGCTAATTCCAAGTGGGTTTTCATGTGTCTTCACTGAGGAGAGTCTTCACTGAATCTGGCCACTCTGCCATAAAGCCCAGATCGGTGGAGTGTTGCAGTGATGTTTGTCCTTCTGTAAATGTCTCGCATCTTTATAAATGATCATGGAGCTCAACCAGAGTGACCATCATCTTCTTGGTCACCACTCTAACCAAGGCCCTTCTCCATCAATTGCTCAGTTTGGCCAGGAGGTCAGCTCTATGAAGAGTCCTGGTTGTTCCAAACTTCTTCCATTTTAGGATTATGGAGGCTACATGCTTCTGTGAACCTTCAATACAGTAGATGTTTTTTGTAGTCTTCTCCAGATCTATGTCTTGACATATTTCTGTCTCTGAGCTTTATAGGCAGTTCTTTTGACCTCATGGCTTGGTTTTTGCTCTGATATGCATTTTCAGCTGTTAGACCTTTTATTGAGAGGTGTATGACTTTACAAATCATACCCATTCAATTGAATTTGCACAGGGTTAACTCCACTTGAAGTAGTAACATCTAAAAGCGAAATTGGAATGCTCCCAGAGAAGGGTATGAATACTTATGCAATGTAATTAAGTTTTTTTTTTTTTTTTTTTAATTTTTAACAAATTTGCAAAGTTGTCACATCAGTTTTTTTTGCTTTGTTATGGTGTATGGAGTGTAGATTAATATGAAAAAAAAAAAAAAAGTAATTTAGGGACTTGACTACTTTTGCAAGCCACTGTATATATATTGAAGATAGAAGCCTATAGATGTCTCCAAGACAATGCATTTCCCACTTGTTTCATTTAAGTATAAAGTTTGTCTCTAACCCCCCCCCCCCCCCCCCCATTTCTCAGGAGACTTGATGAACAAGAAATCAATGAAATATCTTAAGATATGAAAGAAACGGGTGAGAAAAACTTACAGCCTACTTGAATTGTAAGTTAGAAATTAAACTATCAAGTTTGTCTAGTTGTAAAAGTAGCTACAGTCAAAGTTAAACTGTCGTTGACATATAGTTCGAGCTTAGAACTATAAAATTCACAAGATCACTTTTTTTTATTCTACTTCCTGTTGGTAAAGATGACAAGGTTTTAAATAAAGGTTAATGTAAATGTGGTTAATGTAAATGTAA